>VYZV01008209.1:13020-139249 GCA_013401275.1 Pandion haliaetus | reverse complement strand
TGTGTGGCGAGCTGACTCAACCCCCATCCCCTGTTCCCCTGTGCCGCCGGCGGGAGGAGGTAGAAAGAACTGGGAATGGAGCTGAGGCAGGAAGGAGGGAGGGGTGGAGGGAGGTGTTCTGAGGTTTGGTTTTCCTTCCTAATACCCTTGGTTTCGACTTGATTTGTAGTAAATTAAGTTGATTTTGTTTCTTCCCCAAGTTGAGCCTGTCTTTTGCCCGTGACCATAAGTGGGGAGTGATCCCTCCCAGTCCTTGTCTCGACCCACAAGCCTGCCTTTGGATTTTCTCCTCATCCCAACGTGGCCAGGTGAGGGGGTGGGGGTGAGTGAGCAGCTTCGTGGTGCTTTGTTACCGGCTGAGCTGACCTGAAACCACGACAATCATGTAAAAGCCCTTGACATAGTACTATAACATTGCTCAAGTGAAAATGTACAAGAGCTTTTCATGGATAGTGCTGTTATTTTATTTTGTTTTAATTACAACTTAATTTGAAGCCAATAGGAGCCTTGACTGGAAAGCTGCTCCCTGCAGAGTATGTTCATGTTTTAGTAAGGGATGCTGAAAAGACCATCTTAAAACTTCCCTAGAAGTAAAAGTACTGTGGATTTTCCCCCCTCTGTGAAAAGTCATTCCCAAAGAAATGACTATTGTTTCCTCAAGCCTTGAACTGAAGGCATATTTATTTGCACTGACGCCAGACATGCAGAATTTCATCTGAAAATGAATTCTTCAGAAGGTTGTGTGGGACAAGGGGGCTGTGAGGGATGTCTGCAGATAGCCCGACTGTCAGCTTGCAGCCAGGTGGACCTGGAAGTAGGCAGCTTGCTGCCGCCCGCAGCACCTGTGGTCCCTGATCGCATTCTTTGAGCTCCTTCCCCAGTCACAGCCCAAGTAATTGCCATTCCCAGCGTGGTGTCCTCGCCTTTTCACTCTCCCTCCTTATCTATTGCAATGCTTCCTCCTCTCCCTTCCCTTTCTGCCCTGCAGGCCTACAACTGTTGCTTCTAATAATTTTTTTTTTTATACCGTTTCTATCTCTTGCCTCAATCCAGCCAGTGCCATTGTAGGCAGTTTGCATGTGTCACTGCTTCTTTCAAGCATCATATCCTCCTGCAAGATACTGCCACATCCGACTCAGCCTGCCCACTCTCTCCTTTGTGCAGGCTATATATTGCTGGTTATTTAAACTCCCAGCTATTTTCCTGATTAAATAAACCCGGGACCAGTTACTCTAAAGGTATCAGGGTTTTATTAGAAAGCTACATTGCCATCTTTTTATTTTGATCCCTATTCACCTCTCATCTTCCCACAGACAAAAGCCTCTGAGTTTCTTTATATATAGACGTATTCATGTTTTTATTGAGCAGGAACCCTCTTTGCAATCTCTGCTTTGAGATGAGACTGCTTTGCAGATCATACTCAGTGTTTTACTTGGGTTTGATTTTGTCTCTGCTCTAACAAACCCCTAGCAAAGTTAATGGTGAAAAAAGGACGAGTACGAAAAGGGCTTCAGGATTTGTTCCTGATTTCAGTGCTAGGAGTTCACCTTCTCATTATGTTATGGATGCTTTTTTTTTTCCCTGTTGCAGCCACATCCAGATTCTGGGGGGACTGGAAAGGGGAGGGGAGGGTGGCCAGGAACAGCTTTCAGGATATGCAAGGATGGGTATGGTACATAAAAATGCAAAGCAAACTGAAATTCATTAAAGCCTAGCAGTTATGTCAAAGATAGGTAGTTGAAAAAAATATACCATATTGCTATAGTTAATGGATTTTACTAACCATGCCATTCAGAGCCCAGAGGAGGGAGATCTGGGCTGTGGTTGTACCCCCCAAGCAGTGGGACGCTTCTTGAGTAACACAGGGTTAAAGCTCCAGCCTCCAGGCTTGAAAATGTAAAAGTGGTCCGGCTCTGGCTTTCCAGAGGCAAACATCTGCACAGCCACAGGTGAATAAAAATGTGGAAACATGCAAAAATCATCAGGGCAGCTGAGGATTATTTATTTATTTATTTATTTATTCCCCACTGTTTTAGCCTGCCAACAACGCTCCCTATTACGACGTCCTGTTCAGCCACTTTCTGTTACACACAGTCTCATCCAGACTAGAGCTGCATCAGCAACCGGGCATGAGCTCCACAAAGGACACTACTATTTTGGGGTTGCCTACATGTCAATTAACAAATTTAAACGGAGCGGGAAGTGTCAGTCAGCCTGATTCCGGCATGCACAGAAAACCTGGCATTTTCTCCACCGCACTACAGCTTTTTCCCTAAGGCACATCCCACCCTCAGGAATGTGGCATAGGGCCAGTTCTCATGGGTCCCTTCACTTCTGACTAGATGTAGGGGTAGCAGCTTTCACAGTAACCCCCTAATCCAGCTGGGCCAGACTTTACCCTCCCCTACCTAAATTTTCCTAAAGAGTGCACAAAGCAGACCGAGCACTGCAGGCCAGACTCCGTGTCCATGACTGGCATGGTGGAGGCAAAGTGGGGACAAATTAGGGATGTGTTTTATAAAAAGGAGCATGAGAACATCCACCACTGTCCCGTCCCAGCTGTGACGTGCTAACAAAAAAGTCCCCAAGCAAACCCCACAAAAACTGGCTAAGAATTAGTCAAAACTCAAAATTCCTCAGAAGAAGTGAAAAACCAAAGCACACGCCACAGAAAGGGTAATGTGGCAGGTAAGGGCTAAGGCAAACCCAGGGGGCTTCCAGCCTCACCCCAGCATGGCCTGAGGCCACCTCCTTTGTGTTTCTGTATGGTGGGGACAATCTTCCTTTTGTCCCTCACCTTGTTGCATAGGTGGCAGAAGAGGTTTGTGGGGCTCTAACTGTTTCTGTGATTAAAACTGAAAGACATCTGCACAGCTTATAACTCCTACAGGTGATATTTCTCCAGCTCCTATCTTCAGGATATATGTGTAAAATACTCCTGTTGATGCTACTTCTCTTAGAGCAGCCCCTCACTTCCAAGTTACAGTGGCCAGCTCCGGGCAAAATGAGTTGTCCCTGTCGTATCATGGAGGGAACTGAAAAAAAGCAAGTCTGAGAACAGTGATGAAAGTAGTAGAAAATAGGAGACAAATGTAAGGGCAGGGCTGTTTGCATAAACACTGTGATAAGTTATTAAGTAAGTCCATAGGTCAAGGTCCATGAGGTGTAGAAACCCACTGATGCCTGTAAGTGCAAGCTGGGGCTTGGGGAAGCCACTAAATAACTGGTAGCTGGTTGGGTATATGAAATAAAACCCAAGCACCCATCCTGTTTTCACACACTTCAGCTAGCAGTAGTTTCTCACAGGCTTCTTGTTGCTGTTTCTTAGTAACTAGGAGAAAAGCTCCAATTGCAGCACTAATAGTTCCTGTGGTGTAAAACACTAAGGCAGAGAAAAGTGGTGATCAGCGGCTTGGGCAGACTTTGCCTTCCCTGGGCTGCGGGTTGGCTGGGCAGGGGACGGACCCCTGCGATGTCCCGAGTTTGTGTTGTGGCTTTTCATCACCCACAGGCTGTCCTGCACGATGGGCAGCTGTGGCATAAAGAGAAAAATTAAGAAAAATTTGTGTTTAACTCTCCTGGTGGAAGGAATCCATCAAGTCAGGTAACAAGAAACAAGGTAAAATTGCTGGGTTGGGTCACCCATGAGACAAAAGCACGAGCTTTGATGAAGAATCCCAGTTTCTCCCTGAGCCTGTAACATGGTCTGGTTGTGATTACCCTCTTTCACCATGTTTTATCAGTGGCTTAGAACAGAGGGATTTTGGGGGAGAGGGATAGTCAGAGACTACCCAGGATTTGGGGATGGGGATAGTCAGAGACCCCCAGCATCCTTCTCCCAGCCGTGCTGTGGCACTGAAGTCCTCGGGTGCAGTCTCGCTGCAGACCAAAGTACAGCAGCCTCTTCCCAAAGTAAATGACCTTAAGGCCAGCCAGAAACCAAGAATTCCATTTTGTGAAACATTTGGGTTTGTTCCACAGGGATTTAATTGCCTTTTGTTTTCTTTTATGCAAAAATGAAAGTGTTTGGCAGAAAGAAATGCACTGCAGATAAGCGTATAAACCAGGGATTAAGACACGCTGGGGAGACGAGAACCTCTACATCAAATCTTTGATTTATTCCAGGAATTGGGCCTCTGTTAATCACCTATTTTTTAGTTCATTGGCCTAGTTGTATTTGGGGATGAATGTACCATTTTGTCATATCAGAAATGGAACATTAATAGGAATGTACCGTTAATTTGAAGGGTGCTTGTACCCGCTGAAAAGAAATAAATGATGCTATAATTAAGGTTGAAAAATAATTCACTCAAAAATCCCGGAACATTTACAGAATGAAGAAACATAATGCAAATTTACATGCTTAAAATATTCATAAACGATTTTGTGAGTCCTTGCAGTTACCCTGTAAACAGAGGTTTAGGTAGCCAGTGCTTCGGTCTTGGTTTCATACTCATCCTCCTACAGGCTGAGGAGTCTTATAACCTTCTATCACACCCAGAGGGATCTATGGTCCTGGTCCGGCGTGTTGATGCTGGGCTGTCCCACCCTGGAGATGGAAATACCCCATGGTTTGGGCAGGAACAGGGCATGGCTTTGCCAGTGCTGGGACCCCCGGGCTGAGCTGAGGAAGAGCAAGAGCTACCCACGTTTTAAGCAAGAAGTGGGGACTGTGGCCGCACAGGAAGGCGAGGACAGGGTCTCAGCTGCGGGTGTCACAGGCGTTTAATGCATTGCTGCACTGCGGTCCCCAGCCCTCCCCAGGGATCTGGGTTTCGCACTGGGAACCATCACCAAGAAACTTGCAGCATCCTTCTCTGCTGCAGCCAAACTCTTCCCTGCACCAAACCCCACAGCACCTCCTCGGCCGGTGCCTTGAGGCACTGTTTCCTAGAAAGTGTTTTTCACCCCTCACCCAGGCTGGAGCTGCTTCCCCATCCAAATTTAGCACTGGCAGAGGAGTCTGAGGCCTGCTGGGGTCAACGACACTGCCGGCAGCAGTGGAGGAATGACTGGAGCGGGCACTCTGCTACCAGCCAAGACCCCCGGGGTGGGAGGGCACAAAAAGGGGCAGAAAAGGGGTTTGGGCAGCTGGGGCTGCTGAGGGGGTAAGCGAAGGCTCTCGCAGTCTCTGCAGCTGAGTTTGGTCTCCTTTGTGCACCAGGACCCAGTGCTTCCACAGCCCCTCCAGCTGCTCCTGCTTCTGACATCATGATCAGGATTTTGGGGGACTTGTCAGACTGTGAAGAACCAACCTGGCCTTAGTTCAGACCCTCCAAAACACAGACATCAAGAACTTCCACAGCACTCTTAAAAGTTGCATCTACCATACACAGTGGCTTTAAAAGGAGCTTAATATAAAACTTTGGAGCCACCTTTTTCCAGACAGAGGCTTTACAGCATGGGAACAATGCAGAAAAGTTGGGAAGAAGGGATATTATTATTATTATTATTATTATTATCATCATCATCATCATCATCATCATCATCATCATCATCATTTATTTGTTTGTTTTTCATTGGTGTTTTTATTGCTTCCAGAGCAAGGGAGTGGGATCTTTAGCAATCATTCAAAAACAGGGCATATCTCTGTTTCAGGCCCCTGCAACTGATGTCGGTACCACGAAGAGAAGGGGACCCTCCGGCAGCCAGGGAGATCCAGCTGTGCCATCCAAAACACATACTGAGCTGCTGGGTGTTGTACTAACGTGATAATGCCATGGAAAGCCTTGATAAAAATATGCCTTATTCTTCCATTGAATAGCTCTGTTTAAGCTGGATGTACCAGGTTTACTGAGAAAAGTAACCTGCCAGGTGCCCAAATAATTTTCCTGAAGTTAACAGAGAGAGTGCCCGCAGTTACACGTGGCCTTCTGTAACTTTTCAGCTGTTGTGATGAAGTAGGAAACAGCATTATGGCACTTACAGCTATTGATTATTTAAACTAACGGACTGAGACTGATTGAATCTATTGCTACAGCCAGGGGATTCTGCCTTGTGTTTCTTTTATGAACTCGGTAGAAAACATCTCTCAAACTGCAGGGTGGAGAGGTGGGTAGACCAGTGAACACCTAAGTCCAGGCTGCTCCAACCACAGTATTAGGGTGCGAGGAGTGGGTTCTTCACCTCGATGTGGCACCGCATCCAAATGTCTTGAGACCAAAGCTGCCATGTTAATCCTTGTCCCATGTCTTACTTCTTGTTTGTGGTCTAACGTATGTTTTTCATGGGACTGTCTTGCTAAATTGCATTCAAATGCAAGAGATGGAAAATTTAAGAAAGCACAGAAATGTATGAGATACAGTAAATGTCTGAGGGTTGCTGAGGAAATGGAAATAAGAGTTTGTTCGTCTAACAGACTCCAGTGCTGGTCTCCCTAGACAGCTTGCCTAGACCAGTCCAACAAAGTCTGTCATATAACACACACATTTTTGAAGTAATTTCATGTTGAGCTTCAGTTGGATAGCTACTGTTGAAGGCCAAGTTCACCAGGTTTACACTACACGTAGATTTCCTTGTCATTACCAGGATAAACCAAATCCAGCCTTCCAGTTATTTTTGTCAGGTACTTGGGCCAAATTTAGCTCCTTTTGTACCTCCTGGAGGGTAATGGGAAAGGTACAAAGCAGTTGAGTTCTGCGATTTCCCTCAACCCAGGCCAAAGACTGGCCAGCACCTCAGCCATCCATGCACTGCCCAGACATCTGGAGCCATAAAAGCCATTTTGCTTTGCACAGGTGGCAATGCAGTCCCCACGGGCCATTCAGGCTTCTGGGAAGAGCTTTGCACCATGCCTTTTCCTTGCTTCAAGAGGAGATGTACAATGAATGCCAGCCAGCATGGCTGATGGAGACTGCTCCTGTCAAGAACCCTGGAGTTTATGATGACATTAGGATTTTGGCTGATGAAGGCAACAATGCTGAGGCAACCGATTTGATCTGTACAGCCGCTACCTTGGTGATGTGCAGTATTTTGGTTACGCACTGTGACGGTCTGACAAATTATAGTCAATGTCTCACATATTCATTAAAGAACTTTGGTGGAGAAGACGGCCTCTGTAAAAATGCTGGAGTTGTATGAACAGGACAATGTGGCCAGAGGAGAGGGCCCCATGGAGGGTGGGATCACACTTCTCCAAAGCCGCAATTCCTTATCTTAAGTGATCATGAGAAGGAGCACAGCGTATGCACCTGGAGGAGGGGGCCCCACAGAGGACGGGACTGTGCTTCTATCTTAAGTGGTCATGCCAGCCGGGAAAGAGAGGCAACTCCCCAGTGAACGCCCCTGAAGCTCACCAACCGATTCCAGAGAACTGTGCATGTCGAGACCACCGANCTTTCTCTCTCTCTCTCTCTCTCTCTCTCTCTCTCTCTTTTTCTTCTCTCTTTTCCACAATCCCTATGCCTCATCCTTTTAAACATAAACCATTGAACAAGCCTAAGACTAGGAGTGGATCCAGCCAACCCTGGGCTCCTCTTTGAGACGAAGTCCAGAAAGCAAGGGCGTCTGCTCTGAACCTCGTGACTCAATGGGAGGGATCTCCTTCTGACACAGTTTCATGTTCCTTTTTCCACTTATTTTTCTACACCTCCCTTCTCTTTTCAAACAGCAGCTTAATGACATGATGCAAGGTTCATATCGATAAGTTCACTTGTACTTGGGCAAGGTTAGCTAGGTTGAATAAATGTTGATTGCTGTTTGAACTCCCCTGGTGTCGTTTCACCTTAATTCTGACAAAGGAAATCCACAAACCTGAGTCGCTGCACCCTTGGGAAGCGACATGCACTGAGAGTGATATAGCATTAGCATGGTGCAGAACATATGGATTGAAAACTGCCTGGCTGAATCACTCAAAATGTAGGTAAAAACCAAACACTTCAAAATAAAGACTACACCTAATCAGAAAGATGAATTTCCTAGCTCAGAAAAAAAAAATATTAGGGACATAGGACAGGAATTAGATGGTCTACCTGGTGAATGGGCTGTCTGATGTCAGGCTGATGGCTCTGAAAATAAGTGTTATGCATTTACTAATACTTCTGTAGTGCTATGTTTACAAGGGAGAAATCTGCCATGGACTGGAGCCAAAGAGCAGGCAAAAGCAGGCAGCAGGAAAGGGACGACTGGACAACCTGGTGTTCACACACACAGAGCATTGTCCCTGTGCTAAAGGCAGGGGTTACTGAGAAAAATGGTTTGGAACTTTTAAGGATATAATATAATCTGGAAAAAAAAGGAAAAAAGGCTAAGGTCTATGTAAGCAGTTGCAATGTGCAGTCTATATTGGTGTCTTGCAAATTTTATGGGTCTTTGCGTATTCTTGTTCAGATACAACTTTAATGACTGCCGAGCATAGACACAACATTTCTGTGTTAAAAGCCCCAAATGACTCGTGTGTTTCAAAGCTCTTTTACAAAACACACATTCAAACAACAGAAGTTTCCATCACTCACCTGCCTAATGTTGGCTCGATGCACAAAGATATTTTTAAGATTAGAAGTGTGAACAAATCATGTGGTGCAGGAGTGCACTACATGACATATTTAGGGCCATGAAGTTTTTCTGCCACCTCTCCCCCATGGTTCAGACCAAGGCTTGTCCACCCAACAGCTCAGCCCAAGCAGGAATACTTGTGCCCTTCTGCTCCGGCAAGGCCAACTCCAGCTCCCCTCCATGACTGACTCCCCATGCGGGCAGTGCTATGGAGGGTTTCAAGGCCTTAAAATGTTCCCCTGAGGGTCTGCTCACATCTCTGTTTCCTCTCCCTTTCTCACGTTATGTCAAAAGTACATTTATAAAGAACAAGAAATTATTTAATGGACTAACTAGACTGCCCAATAGATTGTTTAGAAGTGTTATAATTGTCTATATGCAATGACAGCTGGGTCAATCACATGCTTATATTTGTTAGCCATTTAACAAGATGTAAATCAGTTAGGCACAATACAGTCCTGATACAAATAGGACTGGGGGGACATCTCCAGCATGCCCAAGATCCCCAGACTTCATCACCTGCCTGTGTCTGGGGATGCTTGCAGTGCCGCAGGTATCAGCCTCTCTGCTGCTGCTACTCTAGATGGACATAGGTGTCCACAGGTCTCATGGCAGCACCCTGAGGATGTCGCAGCTGTCCCCAGGCTCCTTGAGCATCCCATGACGTGTAAAGCCACCTCTCAGCCTCCCTCCCCACCTCCCCTGCAGGTGCAGCTGGTAGCTCCGTCACTTGCCCCTCAAGTAGCTGCTGTAGCTCAATGACACAATTCGTGCTCCTTTCATCACAATAAAAGAACAAGGACTAATAAAAAAATGATCTTTGTGATGTTTTGCTGTTCTCTGCAGGTGGGAAGTGCGGTTGCCCATCAGCAGGGCAATGCTGACCTCTGCTGCCTGAAATCAAAATTATGAAAAACTACCTGCAGCAGCACCGGCTTGGCCAGGTGGCTTTGGCAGAGCAGCTGCAACACTGCCCAGGTGTAATATGATTTCCATGTCACCTAACCTGGGTGAGCACAGGTTTGTAACTTCAGACCCAGGAGCCACATCTTGAGGAGATGCTATAAAAGCCAACTGGGTTACAAGTCGGGGCCAAACCCTTTCCCCATGGTGATGCCAGGGCCTCAGTGTCCCCATGCCTGGCAGCTGGTGCAGATGTGCCCACCCCACATCCAGCACGGTGGGTCTTACAAGAGCTCCAGTGAGTGGGCACACAGCCAGCCATCAGCTCGGCTGCCTCCACAAACTTCAACATTTTGCTCTGCTGGTTGGGAAACTGGTGGGGAGAGGATGCCACCAAGCCAGCTGTGGTGTTTCAGCTGCTCAGGCAGAAATTTGGATTTTCATATTTAGAAAAGATGAGCTTGTCAAAACATAATTATAAAAATAGAGATTATACCTCTTAGGTATACTTGGGGTCCAGCAATGAATAGTGCTGAAAGGAGCACCAGACCCAGAGGCGTTTTCTAGGGTATTCCTCAAGGGTCAGTCACACTGCTTAATATTTCCATTAATGATCTTGGCAGAAAATGAAGTGTGTGGTGGTAAAAATGTGCTGATGCCACAAATCCAGGGGACACCTTCAGTGTAGAGGATTGGGGTATGACACTGAGAGGAATAAATGTCTTTGAGAGCCAAAAATACAATTTGGGATGGCGCAAGGTGACAAGCAAGGGACTGCTCTGCTGCAGCATGAGATGAGTCTGTGGTGCCATGGTAATACAACCGGTTAAAAAGGCAAGTGCAATCCCAAGATACATCAGTTGGTAGATGTACTTTCCACGGAGACAGGGAAGCGGTGTAGTCATTTTGGAGTTATTTGAAGGCTGCAGTTTAAACCACCTGGGTTACAGAGGAGCTTTGCTGCAGATGCTGAGACACCAGAATGACCTCCACCCCGGCAGGCTGGGTTTGCTGTCCCAAGCTCTGTATGAGTGTGCAGGGCCACATCACTTCCAGAAACCATTCCCAAAGCAGTTCTAGGAGGTTTCCCCACCCAAGTTATTCCTCCTGCAGTCCTGCAGGTCTCCCCTGAGCTCATTACGATGGATGCAGTGTAGACTTGAGTCCATTATGTCTGTGCTGCTCCCTGTACTCTGCTGGTTTTACACAATCTGCTGAACATGCAGTGCCCAGCCTGACTGCAAGCTCTTTTGTAAAGGCTCAGGGGCAAAAAGTTAATGGAAGCAGCTCGCTCCTGCTTTCCTTGCAGGTAAAATCGAGAGCAGCTCTGTGGTTTCCCAGGCACTCACCTCCCCAAGGGACCTGGAGATCCATCAGCTACAGACACTTTTGCCGGTTAGAGAATAAGGGAGTAAGATGGGGTAGATATTTCTGGATTCATATCCACCAGATTTGGCAACTCTTGGAGGAGGAAGAGAGAAGCAAAAGGTTCAGGGGAGGCAAAACTGGAGCAATTGCATTACAAACTGATTGCAATCCTGCCAAGCTCTCTTCTGTGTCCTCCACACATTGATTACAGCTGCCATGAGAACCACTGAGGGCTTTTGCTAAAAAAACTATTTGCATTCACATACAATAGAGAAAACTTTCAACTTGCTACCAGTTGGTGTACAAGTGATACAGAAGAGGAGCAAGGCACATGTCGTTCCTGAGCAGGCAGCATATAAAGGGAAAGCTCATGTGTTAATGCACCATCCTTGGGGAGGTTTTGTCATCAGTTGTGTTTTCTGGTATCTGCATAAGGTGTTTTATTACTGCTGCTAATCTGCAGCTGGGCAAACAGAGACACAGAAGAGTCAAGTGACCGACTTGTATAGGGAAAAGGAAGAGTCAGGAGCTCAGCGAATGGTGCTGGCTCCTCGGCACACAGACAAACCCGACAGTGCTCCACCCCGAGAGTGTTTTGAAGGATACGCCGCGTAACCCTCTGCCACTCCTAATCAGAGGGAGAATTATGTGTGTTTGTGGTCAAGGTGGTCTATCCTGGGACGTGTATTTCTTAGTCATTGTCACAAGGGCTAATTTATCTTTGGTAATTAGTTTCTGTGCCTTGGAGCAGTGAAGCGCAAATAAGCATTTAACATTGATCTATTGCAGCACTTCCCTGGGTAAATAGATGGCTCTGGTGTTGGCTGATGCTGATGCATCAGTGTCTTTTATGATCAGAGGAATCACTCAAGCATCAGCTCAGCCACAAGCCAAAAAGCATGTGTAAGCTTTTAAAACCAAATCAGGGAATGTTTCTTCTCTGAACTGCTAGTGCTCTGGAAGACGACAGAAGCATTTCCCTCCTCCTGGTCTGAGTCACAAGCCCAAAGTGCTCCCGAGGGGGAAATCGTATCAAAGAGAAACACAGAAGCTTGAAGATTAGGGCCAGCAGAAATGTCCTTTGCTTTTTTGAACCTCACAATCGCTTAGGTTCAGGTTTTACAGCCACTACACAACTTGCATGGCCAGCCCAGGACCATAGGCTGCCCTAATTAACCTGTTGCCAGTTTTCAGCAATTACATGTGGTTATATGTGTTTTCTTTTTAGATGCAAGTATGTAACGTCACAAATCAAGGAGGAAAGATCTGTAATAAATCTGTCGAGTCAGGAGTACAGCAATGAGCCCACAGACTAAAAAATGTGATGCAGGAACCCAGAGTCCTGGTAGCCTGACCTCAGTTGTGGGGCTGGCTTTGGTGCAAAGGCTGGAGGAAACTTTAAGTGAAGAGGTTGAAATGGAAAACAGGGTGTAGTGCACCACGGGGTCCTCGGGCATGGCACAGATCATGTTGGATGGGCTCTTCTTTGGGAAGCTTATTTACTTACTTAGACTGAAAAAATGCCACCGTTCTAATCTTGCCTGTCTTTACATAAGGATTGGATAAGGTGCCACATGGGGGATAACTATCTCAACAGGAGAGCTATCTGGAGATGATGACGTGAGTGAGGAAATGGCTAAGAGATGCTAGATGGTGTTTTGAAAAGGCAAATGTCAGACCAAAGAAAATTTACTGTGGAATGTCTATGGACTAATCACAGATAGTAATTTCATTAAAAGTCTTAGCAAAAATGACAGAAATATGAAATCTGTTGATGAAAATAATCTGTTGATAGCTGGGGGCTATCACCAGTACCAACAGGGATAGCGATGCTGCAAAAAACCCCCACCCAAACAGCTGATTTTGAAGACTTTGGTAACAGAATGCACCAGCAATTTGTTGCAGCAGCAGCAGCAATGGCCCCTAACAGGAGAACCCACTCTAACCTGAGCTTGTCGATGGGACCACCAGGGAAAGAAAGATGCACATATGCTGTTTTAGCCCCAGCATACAGAACAGATGCAGACATGCAATGCCTGGCAAAAAATGAGCAAAGGAAATATATTTTCATTGGAAGGAAACTATATAAAGACATTCATTGAAAAGAATAGATGTAATAGTTGCTAACCTACATGGAAAAGAAGCAGAAATAATAATTAAAAAAAGCATTATTACACACTAAGTAGGGTGAACTATAAAATACCCATTAATCTAGAAATAAATTATAGACACTAAAATCTGTTAGAGCTAGTATAGTTTTCCACTTAATTAAATGTGGTGTTATTATTTGGTAGGGAAGTGCTCTATTCTGTGATACCCAATTATTTCTTTGAAAAAGTTGCATGTTCATCTTTATAACTGTGAAATTAAAAACAGGCTGTAAGGTCTCACTTTGATTGAGACACTCTTCCAGAATACAGAAAGAAATACTAATTCAGTGCCCATCACCTGGATGCACTAGCCTGGATACACTGGCTCTTCCGCAACCATATTTAACAAAGTGCCATTTAAAAACTATTCCTTCCTGCCACAGGAGCTGAGAAGTATTAGCTGGTTGCGGTGCTCAAAAATTATCCCAGTTCTTCATTTGAGGTATGAAACTGGGCTGCACAAATTCAAAGTGGCTAATTTTATCATGACCCCCAAATATGTGTAGCAGTTGGAAAAGAATTTCTCCCCAGCTATTAACTCCATTGTCCTCATTAAATATCTTTTCTTTTGCTGGTTAGGTTGGGGATGGAGAGGACTTATACTTGCTATTCATGATCATGTTACAGAATCATTTTATAGCAGTGGACAAGTTGCAGTGGCCAACATTTAAAATTGGGGTATTTCGGTTTATCAACTTAAGTCCTAATTTTCAGGCATGTTTTCTCTTTTTAAGGCTGCAGAAATACTCACCGGCATCTGTGAAAATCAGATCACTAGTATTAGTACCTAAAATAGAAGTAGGAACTAGGTAGCTAATTCTGGGTGCCCTCTTTTAGAAATGATCTCACATTTTTGGCTACCTAGAACCAGTTCTAATTGCAGTTCAACAGGAGCTCCCAGTTTTATGAAAGAACTAACACATCATAAATACATGATTTAAAACATGTCCTTATCCATTCTTCTGACTTTTTTCCTCCCCCTGGATTTGTTTTAGTCTGACACCCTCTGCTTCGTTTGAACTTTTACACGTTTTTTCCCCTCTCTGGCACTTTCTTTCTCAAGATCTCCAAAGCAGAGGGAAAAGCAGTAAAAAACTGTCGCAGTTGGAATTCCAAGCCTGTGTGGTATAAAGAGAGCCACAATTAGACAAAACCAATTGATGGTCTGGTGAACTGATGAATAAAACATGCTTTGATAAAAGAATCTGCCTAAGTGCAAGGTATCATTATAACGTAGCTTAGGTGGAAAAAGGCTTCTTTCCTCAGTCGAAATTCCTCAGACCCAGGAGAGCATTTTCAGACTACTATTACTGAAATAACCATCAAGGTGTTCAGCAAAGTAGTTATCCACCTCAAAAAATACAGGTTATCAAATAAAACTTTATTTCCAAGGATTTCAAACATGGAATTTTCTCAGCTGCAAATTCAAAGGGAAGCAGATGCCTAGGAGCCTTATTATCATTCGGGCAGTTATTAAAGAATAGAAATCATCAAGAGAGAGCATGATAGCAGATTGGGTTGAAAAGTACAAACCACTTTTTTTTCCTGACAAGTCAAATATCAAAATAAATTCACTTCAGGCACATTCACATCAGTTTTCATCAGCTTTCTCGCAAGACTTTTATTGGCACAAATGATCACAGGGAGCAAACTTCACACTGAAAGTGCTCTGCCCACCTCCAAAGGGTAAGTTCATTAGGAAGGATTAATTGGGTGAAGGCATTCTCTCCTTTGAGAGGTCTTTTTCATGTCAGCACTTAATAACGTTCACTCTATTCCAGCTAACTCGGGACTACAACTTTCCACTGTCATTCTGAATAGGCAAAACACCACTCTCTCCCATCAACTATTTTTATTTCCATTGTAATGAAATAACCGCCCTTTACTCAATGATCAAAGGAAGATAGATGCTAGAGTAGAGGACAGAAAATGAGGTAGCGGAGGTTCAAAGGACACATTATGTCTGCTGACGTGACCTGCTTTTGCTCAGTGAACTTATCTATGAGCATCTCAACTTGGACGTACACGGTAGGCTACAGCCTTGTGCAATGCTTTGTGCTGAAGCCCTGCAGTAGCTGAGACCAACTTCTGCCTTTAACAAAGAGCTTTAGTCACTTTTTGGGCATTGTGAAGGCCCTCTGCACATTCATCATTGAATAATAGCCTGCAAGAGAGATGCATGAAATCACTTTTTTTTATAAGCACCTAAAAGCATTGCCTCCTGTTGAAGTCATCTGACACCATCTCTACTTAGGACTGAGAAGATTTACAGCATTTGCATTTGTTGTTAAAGGAAAAAGAAAAAAAAGTTTCCAGCTTTTTAGAAAGGGAAAGGTTTGATGCCAGTGCTGTATTTCTGCTCGTTGTGCAACTGGTCCTATGAAATGCAAAATTTGCTGAGGGTTGGGTCTTACTATTTTTTACATGAATGACATTGCAAAGTGCTTGTTTTTGTATTTGTCTAAGCATTTCAAGCAGGATGGTTCTCCTGTACCATGATGGCAGCATCAGCAAAGGTTCTGTAGATATTGTAATTTCCTTCTCTTTCAGATAAGATTTAACTGACATGCGAAAGATTTTAGGAGGAACATATTGTAGTTTTAAAGAACTCAGGATTTTCTATGGCTATATAGCAGGCTGCATTTTATATGTTCTTTAAGTTATATGGTTATAACAAGAGAAACCTGCCACCTTTAAGGTTTTCTAATTGTTCCTATTCTAAATCTTGGGTTTCTGTGTTTAAGAACTTCCCCCAGATTCTCATTTCTCAAGCTGAAATGTCTCAAGCTCGGTTTCATCTTGACAGTAAATGTCTCTGGAATGCATGAAAACAAAAGGCATAAAGAGAATGGCTTTACACTTAATCTTTTACCAGAAATAACCCCACATGAATGCTATCAGAACTTTTAAACACATGGCAAAAATCACGAGAAGTAATGGTTGTCACTGAGAGAAAGTCTTTGTTCTGCAGGAGACTGATGTTGAGTGACTGCATTATAGAAACCTTTGCAGATGAAGCAAAGGCAAAATTTGGGGTTTTTTTTCACCGTGATTGAAGAAGACAGTTCCATTTGCTAGGTGTCACTCGAAGACCACCATGTGCTTGAAGGGCTGAAAGAAGCCTGAGGGCTGGCAAGCAGCTCTGCTGGCCTGGCTGGAGGGGAGGGGTGGTGCAGGAGCCCTTGGGAGAAGAAGCAACTGTAAGCTGGTGTGTGGCACATTTGAGGACAAGTTGTGTCCCTTGCACAAAAAGAAGCATGTGTGCCCTGCTCCTGCAGGGTTTATTTTTGTAGACCTTTTTTCTATGCAGCTTTTCAATATTATCTGTTTATCCTTAGGTACGTGTTAGCTAAACGGCGCATTTCCATCTTTATGGGATGAAAGCAGAAAGGGCTGAGAGAGGCAGAAGAGCCTCGTGGTCAGAGGAATGACACTTGCAGCACGTAGAGGCAGTGGGTGAGGGAAGATCAAAGGTGCTTTGGGGCTGTATCTGGGCTTTGGTGCCGAAGCCCGGGGCTGCTGTTATGGGCAGGTATTTCAGAAGGGCCCCTGGGGGAAATCAATGCAGAAAGCTTCCCTTGCCTGTGTACCCTGGCAGGATGCTCTTGGGAAGCCTTTCACTTTGTTGTCCCATTCCCACAGATGAAAGGGGGTTGAAATGGATGTTGTGGGAAAATAGGAAGCAATTCTGAAAGCATACAAATAGAAAAGCTTATAGGACCAAGCAAGACCTCCCCTGCCTCTTGGAGGGGTTTCCCTCCACCTTTGCACCTTGGCAGGGTCATCTGACCCCCAGTGGGAGTGATGGGGACTTGCACCGGTGAGAGGTTTCTTGCTGGGTCAATGCACCAAGGACATTTCAGCTAAAGAAAAGCCATTTATTTCCAAAGTACAAAAATGTGACCAAGAGAAAAATATTTGGTCTGTTCTGCATTCAATCCCAGTCCACACACACTGCAAGTGCCTGAATTGCAATTAATAATGTCAGACCCTTTTACACTTTTAAAGAAGCTATTTATTATTACTATTGTATTGGCATGACACTTATCACCTCAGTAATAAAGGCTCTCACTTACAGTAATGGATCTAGCCTCATGACCTGCCTGCGAGGAAAGGAAGGTTTTAAAGGTGGAAAACTGGGACCCAGCAAGATGAAGTGATTATGGCCAGGCTGGGGAAGCCCATGGCAGGGTCCTGTGCAAAATGCACCTCTCCTGGGAATGGGGACAACCCTTAATTACAAAAATGAACTTCCCTTTACATGCTCAGATTTAAATGTTTGTCTGTTGAATAGCCAAGTGAGAAGTTTTTAACAGCAGGTACTCTCTGATATGATTTTTAGCCTGATTTTGGAAGCAGAAGTTGACAGACTGTTTTGCAGTAGGGGTGTACATGAATGTTAATAGCAGATCGAGGAGCGAAGTGGCACAACAGGGATCACAGCCAGCCCTGAGAAACCTGGTGTATGGGCTTTCGAAGGAGGCAGGGATCACCTAGCACAGAGGTGAAGTCCTGCACAAACCCAGCCCACCAAAAGGCAGCGTCCTGCACCACAATGCTGGTGCTCTGCCTTCAGAGCAACTTAAATCTGATAATAAAATTATGATACCTGCTAGAAAAAAACGTTATAAGCAGCCACTGACAGCCGACAGGCAACCCACCAGTTCTGCTTTGCCAACTGTTAACCGTCAGCTGGAAACACACTCAGTGTCACTGTGATGAGCTCATACGTTTCTCCCCAGAGGACTGAAAACCTGTGATGGAAAAACTTTTCCTCCATCTCTTCCCCTTGCAATGTTAGGGACCATCTCCTGGCCGGCTCCTGGTGCCCACCCCTCATCCCCCAGGCCATCAGCGCTGGGGCTGGCAAGGGTTGTTTCTCCTCCTTGCTGGTTTCCTTCTTCACCCTGTTCTTACTACATCATGACACCAAGGAGGTGGTGACTCTACGGTGAAGCAGATGCCATCCAGTCCACAGCAGCCCTGAAATGAAGAGCAGAGCTGAGCTGTCATGTTTGCAGAGGCCAGATGGTTCTCATATTAGAGAAAATTTTTTTTAAAAAGAGCTATCTTTCACCAAGATAAAAAGTGACTGTGGAGAGGCACTTGAAATGGATTTATTTGTTGCCCATCTTTGCAAAATATGTGGAAAGAAATTAGGCAAATTAATGAGGAAAGGCAAGGAGGAGGTATGATTACCTGGATGCAGCCTTCAGTGCAGGAGGTCCTCGACCAACAGGCTGCCAAAACGCAGGGGAGGATGGGGGAAGAAAAAGAAAGATGTCATAGAAGATTGACTATTTTCTATATTCCCTAATTTCCTTCTGTCCCTAGACAGGACAGGATTCTGGCCAAGGTGGAGTTTTTGTCTGAGTCTGAGTGAAATTTCATATATTCTTACATGTTTCAGGGACTGTGGTGACACATAAATAAACGAGACTCCAGTATCAGTATAAATGCTAATTATGTTCAAAAGCAATTTGTTGCCGAGTGATGGAATTGGAAGATTTATTTAAATTCCCACCAGAACAAGAATTAATCTGGGGACTGTATTTGCTGGGGGGGCAGGGGGGAGGCTGCTCCTTTTCATGTACAGGGACCCAAAATACAGCTCACCCATACAAAAGAGAAAGCAAGAAGTTTACTCTCCCATTAATACCTTTGCCTGGCTTTCTACTATGGGTTATACTAATGTCCTTAGTTTAAGATTTCAGAAGCATCAGAAATATTAATGAACATTAAGCAGTGGCTCAGGAATAATTTATACAAAGTGCAGTGAAGGTAGGCTCTGGCAGCACTTGTTGTTTTAAGGCATTTTTAATCGGGTGAGACACTCCTAGTAAAACACCCAGACAAGCGCATGTCATTTATTTCATGTCACCTTGGGCTCTGAAGCAAAAAATCTGCATTAACATTTGGCAGGAATTTCAAGTGAGTCCAAGTGGAGGTCGGCCACGACCCTGTGTCCCCTGAGCACAGGAGCAAAGATTTTCTTAATTTGGCTGCCTTGAGATAAGGCCATGGAGGGTGTGATGCTCTGCCAGAGAAGGGAGCTGAGAAGGGTGAGACCTTGGAGGCAAGCCATAAGAATTAAATAAGCTCAGGAAGGACATTTAGGCTGAAATTTGTATTTTTCTCATTGTTATTTTTAAGCTTGTAAAAACAAGTTCTGGCATGAGGGGAATAAGTTTGGGTGAATAATTTTTAGACTGAAGGTTATTAACAGTTGAGTTGTTTGATTCTCCGGTGTTAATTACTTCTGCTTTGTGTTGGATCATATGAGTCACAGGGATTTCTTTGCATCCAAAAGTGGATAACCAACATGTAAATTTGGAGAATACCTGTAGTTGCTAGCAAATAATGGAGAAGGTATGTATCAGTAATGTATTACAACTGTAATGTATAATGTTAATGTATAAGGAATGCATTACATCTGTAAACTTTTATCTGAATTTCCTCAAATACCATCCCCTTTTCCCAAACAACTAATTATATCATCTGCACAAGCATGACAAAACAAAGCCAACATTTATCTGTACGAAAACATCTGCAAATCAAGATCTCGTGGACTGTTTGTTCAGCACTGAAAGTATATTAGCCCTTCTTCCAGAAATAATAAAATCAAAACATTTACCCTCTGGATGACCATTTAGGTACCTTATAAAGTAAAAGCACTCTGAGTCAGGAAAGCATTGCAAGGTATGCATAAAAGCAAGAGGCTCAGTCTTATGATGGTGAAGTTAATGGCAAAGTGCCCACAGTGTTAAAACCTAAAGAAAACAGCCACTGGAGAAATGAGTTGTAATCTTCCTAAATCCATAATATCAGCTGTTGACAGATACATACAGAGTGATTAATAGGATGCTAAAAAATGTTAACAAAGCAATAGGGACTTAGAAACTGCTCTGAAAATTTCTTTATCATGTTTCTAAATTCAGCAGAGGTACCATCATTACAATGTACAACAAAACATATGTTTTCTCTACAAACTTACTGGCAGGTCTAACCGAAAATGTCATTAGACTATCAGGAAGCGACTAGTGGAAATGAAACTCCTGTTCTGCTCTTCCCTGTTCCCTCTCAGACACGAAAAGAAAAGCCCTGCTGGGATCCAGCCATTTCGTATGTTCTACGAACTCTCTTCAGACCCAAGATCTTTGCAGCTGTAGGATATTTAAAAAAAAACAAAACAAACAAGAAATTAAAGGAGAATGGGAGATGAACAACATATTTCCTGCATTTTGTAACAGCTGCTGCTTTAGCTAAAACCAGTGGTCTTAAATAACAGTGCAGGAGGGCTGGCCCACAACCTCCTCTGGGTAACCAGGCTGCAGCCCCAGCTCCTGTGCCAGGCTGATCACATGAATGTATTTGTATTAGGGGGATAAGCTGCCAGTTTATTTCTTTTCCTGTGTTAGGACTGATTGCAAGGAACATTTGCATTGATAAGAGTGCTGTTAGAGACAGGAAGGGACTTTATACTGGTGGCAGAAGGAAAGCTTTGTTCGCTTTGTGATTTCTGAAGGGGTGTGCATCTGAATTTCAGCATTTCCCCACAGAATTGGGCTGGCTGACAAATGGAGCAGAAGCAGGGGGAACCAGTAGTATTAGGGGTGTCTGTCCAGACCCCGAGGTGCTCACCCCCAAGCCAGAAGTTTGGGTGACTGCCCCTGGGTGAGAAGGAGCCAGAGGGAGCCTCCTCAAGATGGCTGTCTCTGCCCAGCCAGCCTGGAGCTACTCTGCTGGGACAGGACAAGTGCACTCATGGCACTGCCAGCATGTTTACTAGGACCACACCACTGTGTTCATGCCAAAATAAGGAGATTTCCAGGCTTTTGCTGTCTGGTGTCTCAGCAGCTTGGCACATAGCAGAGTGACCAAGCACTGGTCCATAGATGTCTTTGGAGACCTAACCAGGACTCTCACCATCTCACAAGATTTAAGTTTCTGTTGATACTTAAGTACTGGAGTTGAGTGACTCCAAGGAGTGATGCTTAATAACAAAGATATTTTAGACTTGGTTTAGATATTTGTTCTCAGTCTGGAGGATACGACCTTCAAAAAACATTGTACTTTAAAAAGTAGGGTGATAAACACCTTCTTAGAGTTATGACCTGAGGCAGAAGGTTATTATTCCTATGAAGGCCTTTGTAAGCTCCAGGAAGATTGGTACAATCCTACCACCAGTACATGGAGCTACAACCGGCAGCTTCAGGAAGATATATCTGGCCTTTGCTCCCTTCTCTGCTGCATACTAAGCATGTGGAGATGGTTCATGTTTTGGGTCATCAGGAGTAATTCCATCAAAAGACAAAAGACACTGCATGTTGAGCTTGCAGTTACTCCTGTCCCTCCCATCATAAAGGTCTTTCAGAAAGGTCAGTCCCTCAGGAAACCCAAAACCTGTGCCTAGCAAGGACTATCTGACAGTATATCTGATGAAGCAGTTCTGAACCACACATGGTTTCAGGGCAGCTGGAAGACTATTATCTGAGCATAAGCATGCCCTGAGTTTTCCTGGGATTTCCAAAGTACAACCTTGTGGCAACCTCTCTGCCACATCTAGATCCTGCCTCAGGTTTCTTCACCCAAGAGACCTCCAGAACTAGCATCCCAAATCTGAAAACTGCAGAGCAAACCCTGGTGTCTCAATGAAAATTATTAACACAGATACTGTACAGCTCATGACTATTAGAGATCTTGCCTTACAGCCATGCATTTATTTATGACGAGCGCACGGGGTACCCAAAGATTTTCCACAATCTTGATATAAGCCTCAACAGATTTCTGTGGGCAAATATTGAAGGGGTGGGGAAAAAAAAAAGTTCAGCACCTGTATTTTTGTTTTTTGCTTCCTGACTGAGGTTAGTTTTAATCTTTTAAATATATGCTCCAGTATTTTACTGACCTTGCCTTTTAATGGGATTATTCAGAAATAAGCTATTAGATTTTCTGGTTCCTATGATACCTTCATTCCCCTGGTAATGTTCATGGGTAGAGAAGCCTTAACAACAATTACAAAGGGAAACCATTCAGCCCCCAAGACTGAATACAAGCCCAGAAAAGCCCAAATTATCCTTCCTTGATATTACAAAGAGCTGCTTTCTGTAACTCCTTTTTAGGAGGCTGTAACACACAATCAATGCAATGCCATGCCATTGAAATGGGCGTATTACTAACTTGAAGTAATGATAAAAATCTGCAACTGCTCCATTTAAAAATAATGCAGTCTGGGGTTTGTAGGCATTACTTCTACTCCAGAGTACACACGGCAGCTTACTACATGGTTATCCACAAAAGCATTCACTTTGGGCCAGAATGAACTGTCATGCTGACGGAGCGGCACGGCTCCCTCGGAGAGCCACGGACCTGCTCCTCACTAACTGCAGCACTGGCATCTGCCATGAAACTCATTGCAGAGTAGGGCTTATCCTGGACTGAGGTCGGCAAGGTTAATTCGGCTCAAAGCTAAAGCAGAAACAACCTCTTACTCCTGACAGCCCCTTCTTTGTGTTCCCCCCCCCACCCCCAGTCAGCCGTGGCACCTGATTAGCTGTCCGCAGACTTGTGCTTGAGAGGCCACCAAGCTGCAGCACTTCAGCCATTGAGTGGGGGAAAAAAAACAACCCAAGAGCAAATTTTGTGCAGCCTTTGTTGGCCCTGTGCTGTGCAATCGTGACTTTTTTATAAGCCGGAGCCCGGCATCAAGAACATGGCTCCGTGATAGAAAAAAACGTGGTCCCCAACAGCTGGAATCAGGATGCGATGACCCAGCCATGAAAGCTAAGCTGAAGCAGTGCTCGATTCGCCTGCCAGGTTACTTGACTCTGCTTCTTCAGCTCAGCTTCTTAAGCATTTTGGGAGGCAGATTTAATCCGCTGGCTGCTGCAGCCCTCTCGTGGCCACACAGACCCAACCGGGGTCCTGCATGTGGGCTGCTGGGCAAGCACAGACTGAAATTCTATGTGGAAGGAAAGCGTATTTTAAAAAGCACACCAAATAGTCATTAAATAGCATATTCTTCCAAGAATAAATATATAAATAAATGGAACAGACACTTAGGATAGTATGTGTGCCAGAGGTACAAGCAGAGTCTTGCTTTTCAAGAACCAAAAGAGAAATTACAGATAAAGCATTAAGCAGTTGTGTTTTTAATGGGGTGCCCTGTTTCATCTCCCTAGGCTGTCACTAAATAGTCTGCTTTGAAGTCCTCCTTTTCTTTTGAGCATTTGCACATTGATTTACAATGGTGTGAGTAAATTTTGTGCTCATGGGGTTTGCTGAGTATCTGCTTACTGGAAACATGTTTATCTGCTCAGGAAACTTCAGAGGGGTGAAAACCTCTTGGGCTGGGGGGAACCTGGACTGTTCCAAAGTTCTGCAAAGACTAACAGGTAGATGGTTCTTTGGAGCTTGAAAAGCAAGCCTGGTTTTTGGTATAGTTGGTTTTTTTCCTTTTAATCTACCAGGTAGAGACAGAGACATCACTAATACTTGAAAATAAACCATGGGAATTAATAGTGGAAGGAGAAGATTGATGCGAGAAGTGCTGAGAGCCTGTCCAACAGCCCAGTCATACACACTCTGACCAGTGCTGTGAGCAAGCACAAGCAATAGAGATACCTATAGAATAAAAATTGAAATGGATCAAAACGAAAAGATTTTGCATAGGTATGGGGTACTCTGGAGGATGGTGTCCAGTTTTGACTGATGTTTCTTAGACTGACAGCAATAGTACTTACAGACCTGGGTGCCACAGTCCTGCCAGAGAGATGATGTAATGCCATAGTTTTCCCATTGCTTTTCTCTTTTGTTTTTCCTCACAGTAGTTTCACAGGACACATCTGCAGGAGAAATGGCTGCATTTAAAAAAGATATGAAAAAAAACAAACCAAAACTAAAAAAAAAACAACAACAAAACCAACAAAAAAACCAAAGCACAAAGTGGAGGTGCAATGACTGTATGAGCTGACATTACCTTTTCAGACAGGAGCGTTGCTGTTTCTGGCAATAACTGCATCCAGGCAGATAGATGGGGTGTGGGTTGGGGTAGCTTTAGCAGGATCAGCAGGACTCTGGGTGACAATGACATCTAATATTTTGCAAGCCAGTGTGTCAACCTATGTGTTTGTGATGCTGGAACAAGCCTTTTCATAGATACCAGGCATGAGTAAGGCACTGGTAGCTGCAGCCCCTTCAGGTCGACATGGGCATGTGCTTTCCAGCTTAAGCATGGAAAAATCAGTTTATAGAGGTGGGTTCTGTGCCTGCAGGAATTTTCCAACTGAGCTGGTGCTTCCTGCCCTGAGAGCTATTTGCAATGAGGCTGTGGGACTTCAGGCCCTTTCCCACCATGTGCCCAGCCCAAGTTCTGCACAGCACCATGGCCCTAAATGCAGCACCAAACCCCACTGGTCTCCCATGCAGGGTCTCCCTTTCCAGCTGGCTGCCTGGCAGCACCTTCTTTAGGCCCCTGAACAACTGAGAATCCCATAGAAATAGTCTTAAATTACCTATATTCACACCGTAACCATATACATTATATTTAAGTAATGTAGGTGCTATGCTGCTGTACTGCAGCGACACTGCTTTGAGCAAGTCAAGCTGCCTCCCATGGCTGCAGCACAAGGACGAGGTGTAGCTCGCACACTGCTCTTCCACAGCCTTAGTCTCATCTTTCTCACTTACAAGAAACACTTAATGCTTTCATAAAACAGTATTTTGCATTTATTTTAACTAAATAACCTCTTCACTCTTCATTTTCTGTAAGCCCACACATACAGAAGAATTGTTACTTTTGGTTTAAAATTGCTTTTATTTTATATGGAGAAAAAGAGCAGTAAGAAAGTAACAAAATTAGTATCTGCCTGAAAAAGCACAGGGCAAGTATCATCCTGGGAGCCAAAAAATTCTCCAACCAAAAAGGCTGATAAATTTTTAAAACATGTCTATATTGCAAGATGCTGAGATGCTTGGGGCAGTAAACACCTACACTGATAAAACCATGTGCAATAGCCTAGCGCAGAGCAACTTACAGCTCAGGTCTGGGTGCAGTGAGGCCCATTACTTGGGTGAAAAGCAGCGGGGACACCTTGCTGGTTTTGTCCTGGTGCAGCTGGAAGCAGTGGGTCTGTACACAGCCAGCATGGGGGCTGCAGCCTCCTCCTGGCTGCAGAGCAACACCTGGTCATATAGACACATCTTTAAGGTATGTAAACATGCTAGCTATAGAAAAGTGCAGATCCCAGTGTCAAAAGCACAGACAGGACGCATACTGTTAAAAAACAAGTCCATGTAGGCTTTTAGTGAGATGGAACTCCTTACTTTCTGGAAAATGTTCTCTTAGGGCTGGACTAAATAGCCAGGGTGAATTCTGAGCCCCGTTGACCTCAGCAGGACAAAGAGCTCATCCCTGGTGTTGCAGGCAGCTCCGCTGACCCTGGCTGGGAATGGGAGGCTGCAGCTGAGTCCCACTTTCTTGCCTTCTTGCCTGCAGGTTGCCTTGCCTTCTTTCTATGCTATGCCCTTCTGTGACCATGTCGCCCCTATACCCGTCCTGACTTTTCTTCTGCAGGTGGTCTGGACTCTAGGATTCAACCACAATCATACTCAAGTTGTTGCTGAAGATGATCCTCCCGTCCTTTTTGCTGCTGCACTCGGGCTGGCAGAGAGCCTCCTGCAGCCGTTGCCGCAGCCCCGGGGGGGCCGTGCCCAGGAAGTTTTTTGTCCCTGTCAGGAAATCCATCATGTGGCCTCCAACTGGGTCCCCCTCGATAAAGCACTCGGTGATATCCCAACCCGATGGGAACTCATAAACATGGTATTCAACACCCAGTCTCTTCAAAACATCCGTGATGCCGTTGGAGGTGATGTAGTGGCCGCTGTCGGTGGGAGGCAAGCAGTGTCTGTACTTCTTCCACAAGCTGGCCCATCCGCTACTGTCTGCCAGAGCAAGAGGGAAGGTTACTTTTACAAAGCCAAGGCAAACACCTAAACTACTAAATGAGTTTGAAATGCTCCCTCGCTGCTGGCCCAGATCTTGCCAGGAGCATGAGAAGAGCTTTCTTCTTATTTGAGTCCACTTAGAAATGTCTGTGCCTGGGGAGGGGTAAACACTGTGATCTCCCTCAGCCCTCCTTCTAAAACTCTCCTGTTGAAAGGAAACTCCTAGGAGACGGTTGCCAGCACTGGATTTGCCCAGAGGGAGGAGTACACACAGAGGTAACAACACATTGAGCCTGCACATGAATGCTACCTATTAAGTGCACCTTTGCTAGAATAGTACAGATGTTTTGTCATATTGAACCTCAATTTTAAGTGCACAGCGAAGAATACATACCTGAAAAAGCTAGTCCCAGCTAGCAAGGGAAACAGCCTACCGGCAATGTGAGAGGGAGTTTTAATGGCAAACATGGGGAAGTGTGCTTTATCCATGGCACCATGAGCCAGGGGTTCATGAATGACACACTGGAAAAACCACTATTTTTAATAAGTGCCATGATGTTAAGTGCCTCTTTTTCCTATCCTGCCATAAAGCCCGCAGCTCTTGGCAGTACCCGTTGTCCTGCTGGGGTCTTGGCCATTGCTGTGCAGGGGAGAGCCCCAAAGATGGGTCCTCCCAGAACTCAAGTTGCATTTTTACAGTGCTGATTTCACAATGAAGAAGGATTGACCCTCAGTCATGAATAGCCACACTTCTCTCTAGCCAGTAATTTCACAGCAGGAGGTCTCTTTGAGGTACAGAGTAATTCATCTACTTCATAAGCAGGGAAGCAAGAGCACGAAGGCTATGTCTACCTGGTCCCATCAAACATTGGGGTCCAAGATTGCATGTTCCCCATGAAATACAGTATTTGTTTTATTAAATTACTATAGCATAAGCACTACTGAAATCCTGAGACAAATATTTGTGGCTCTCAAACTTCAAAGCTCTTTGAAACACCAGCAATGAAGCAAAAAATAAAAGGTCCCTCTTACCTGATAAAATTATGATCAGGAGTTTACCATGGTGGTCAAGGCAGCTGTGGAAAAACTTGATAGCATTGGGAATATCCTCTACACGGTACAGCATCTACAAGCAACAGTTACACACAGCCATTACTCCTCCTCCACAGTGCAATGGCCCTTCAAAGGCTTAAATCCTTTCCCTAACAGAGTTGTTTTAAATTACTTCCCAGTTGCTTCCCAGCCTGTCCTGACTCAGCACGCACATTTAGGGATGCCCCACAGGACTGAGCATCGCCAGCTCTCCACTAGGACCAACAGCCTGAGGTCAGACCCAGGGACCCTCTGCTCTGCCTTGGCCACCAGCTGGATGCTGACCTGCCCATCAAGCCCAGTGCAGTTTTGTGGTTGCAGAGGGGAGCCCCCTGGTTTCTGTGGCTGGTCCTTATCACCAGGGGCATTTCTTGGCTGTGTCTGAGCCGTGGGCACGCTGGATCTTTTCCAGACACTGAGGAATTTGCACTAGGACAAAGCAGGGCTCATCTCAAAGGCTGCCCTGGGTACTTGTAACTTAGTCCTTGACCCAGCCATCAACTCCTGAAACACTTTCTGGTTGTGAAATCAGCTTTTGTGAAATAAAAGCAAAATAAAATAAATGGAAAATGAAATAAAAGACACTAAAGTGAGGGAGTAACAGATTTTTTACAAAATATAATTGGCACATACAACATCAGAGTCATCAGTATCAGAGACAGAGCAGCATAATTTCTAACCCAAAACTGACACAGGTGTTCGTTCACGAACCTTTCCCTTCAGTGCCACCCAAACTACTCTGATAAGGCAAAAAAATCAAATTTTTTTGGTGGCAGCAAAGCATAATTTTTGGTCTCCATGTGATGTGTGATGGCCTGAGACTCATCCTGTTTTATTACCCACCACACACAGTTAAACTAGTACAAACCAGAGACCAAAACCAGGGTGGATAGGCAATGAGGTCAGGTGTTTGTAGAGCTGCTGCAGAAGTTATTGCCCATGGGAGAAATGTGCTCAGCTCTGGTCCCTCTAACGTCATGCATACAGCAGTAAAGGAAGGGAGTAGTTAAAGCTAATACTCCTATATTAAAGCAATACTCCATTACCTGGATCATATGGATGAAGTCAAATTTCTTATGTGTGCCTTTCTCTTTCACCTGTTGTTCATACTCCAAGGAAGTGAGCTGGTGCCAAATAAAAGAGACATTATGCAGATCTGGAGCTTGATTCACCAACTCTGTTTTAAAAAGTGGAAGAAAAACATGAATTTCACAAAACAGCAGAAAAACTCATTGTTCAAACTGATGGTCCTCACTATACCCCAGGCAGGCAGGTATAGCCTTACCTTTGTAAGCTGCCACATGCTGTGGGTTGGGCTCTATGATTTCATTGTCAATAAGGACCCCTGGGTGTGCAGCCTGCATTATCCTGATCATTTTCAAATCCTGCTCACCTATTCAATAAACACAAATGCATTACTTTTAAAAGTACATAAATGTGGTGAAAGGATGCTGGTACACCTTCCGCCTCTGCTGCTGGGAAATCCCCCAAGTAGAAGTGAAGCACTCTCTATCTTGCAGTTTGCATGATGGCATCTAACCCAGTCTTACCATGATATCTTACTGCTCAAGGTAACATATATTTGCAGATAAGACGAAGAACAAGGAAGAGATAAGCAACAGTGCAGAAACCTGCTAATGGCAATACTCTGGGTCACAGGACAGACAGGTCAAAATAATCAATGATTAAAAAAACCAAAACAACCATGAAGCATTAATTTTCAACAAAACCACAAAGTTTGAATGGGGGCAAGGAGGCAGTCAGCACAGCTGTGCAACTTCAGCATGGCACAGGATGGTCCATGCCTTTGGCACTGCCCCACGGAGGTGATGGCTGCTCTGCTGCTGGTGTGTCACGGCTTGGAGACATGGGGACCTGCATGGCAAGAGGAAAGACCCACTGACATGCTGTCGTGGTTTAACCCCAGCCAGTAACAAAGCACCACACAGCACTCACTCACTTCCCCCCCAACCCCCAGTGGGATGGGGGAGAAAATCAGAAAAAGAAGTAAAACTCGTGGCTTGAGATAAGAACAGTGTAATAGAACAGAAAAGAAGAAACTAATAATGATAATGACAACACTAATGAAAGGACAACAGTAATAATAAAAGGATTGGACTATACAAGTGATGCACAATGCAACTGCTCACCACCCGCCGACCGATGCCCCGTTATTCCCCAAGGGGCGATCCCCCCTCCCCTCCACTCCTCCCAGTTTATATATGTCAAATGGTATGGAATACCCCCTTGGCCACTTTGGGTCAGTTGCCCTGGCTGTGTTCCCTCCCAACTTCTTGTGCCCCTGCAGCTTTCTTGCTGGCTGGGCATCAGAGGCTGAAAAACCCTGACTTTAGACTAAACATTACTTAGCAACAACTGAAAACATCAGTGTGTTATCAACATTCTTCTCATACCTAGCTCAAAACCATAGCACTGTACCAGCTACTAGGAAGACAATTAACGCTATCCCAGCTGAAACCAGGACACATGCAGTACCTGGGTCTTCCCTCTTTGGAGACCAGCCACATGGTCTCAGCTCCGGGCATCTACTAACTAGTTGTTATCCTGGGGATGCAAATAGAGACTCATATGTTTGTGGTCAGGTACCCTGCAAATTTAGCTATTGGTGTTCCTCTGTTGTTGTCTAAGTTCTGGAGGAGCAAGTGGCAGTCTATCCTTCTGTCCTAGGAAGTTCCAAGCCTCTTTCGAGGTGATGCAGGTCACCCTTGTTTTTTTCAGAAAGGCTACAATACACCAAGTGTACAAAGTGTATCTGGGAGTATAGAAATAAACAGCAGAGGTGACCACCTTGAGTGGACCTTTGCATGAATCCTGTCTGTAGCTGATGGTGGGGCCTAAAAATAGTCCTGTCCTTGCAAATGTCACAAACAGAGGGCTTGATATGAGATACTGCATCTTCCCTAGCCTTTCAGCTGATGTACCAGCTATGAGAAAAGTCGTCATCTTTGGCAGGTGTTGTAGTAAATAGAATTCAAGGAGGGAAATATCAGCCATGCCAGCATTACAGGGACATCCAAGGAAGGACGAGTCTTTTGAAATTGGAGAAAAAATACCCAAGACCCCTGAGGAATGCAGTGACAGTGGTGCAGGGCTGGCCAATGGCACAAGGAAAGAGGCAGCGGCTGCATCCGTTGAAGGTGGGTGCATGGACCAATATTGCTGACGGAAGAAAGATCCCTATAGCAAGCAGCTGAATCATTTTAGACAGTCCTAAATGCCAGTTAGTATGTGCCTGGGGTAGGGACCACCAGCAATTAGAGGTGCTGATGTGGGCACCCTGCAGGCTCAGGGCAGGTGGGAGGCAGAGCGTTGCTGCCCAATGCCCTGGAGCCACTCTGATGGTGACAAATGGGTATCCTGAAAGCTGCACTTTTTTTTTTTTTTTTTTTTNTTTTTTTTTTTTTTTTTTTTTTTTACTCCGTCTCTGTAAAATGCCCTAATACAGTCTTTGCAAAAGCAGGTAATAATGTCCTCAACTAGGGTGTCTGCAAAACAAGCAGTAAAATACAATGCTTCGGAGGAGGAATTTCTCTGCTCCAGCTTGCCCTGCCAGCAACAACCCGTCAGCACTAACCACAGTGAGGCTGAAACAGGAGTGAAACCCCTCTGCAAACAGCAGCCTATGCTGGCACTAACTGGGAGGTTACAGCCGAGATAGTTAAACCAGCCACGGGAAAACATGGGGTGAATGGGAAAATGTGATCTGGATTGGTCAGCAGTCTGTTAGGATGCGGAGTTGGTCACTAATCCCCATTAATATTTTCGTCAACTAAACTAATTCTGGGGGCTCTGTGAAATCAGAGTCCAAGCCTGGAAAGGTCAGGGATCAGATATAACCTTTTGCTCAATGCCATCCTAGCTCACTTCCCTGCCCAGCTGCAGAAGTTCAGCTCTTGCAGCCATGGGCAAGCTGAGGGGGAGAGAATCTGTATCCCTGTCCTGTCATCTGTGAGGGGCAGTTACCCAGGAAACCCAAGAAATTTTAGAGTTTTTACTTTTCCATTAAAATATCTTCTGAAGATGAAATAAGGAAAAATGTGGAAGGTGCAAAATGTTCATTTTTCCCTTGTGTTTCCTTGGAGTCAGAATTTCAGTTTTATATTACTTAATGAAAATAGAGTGTAATTAAGAACTGAATGATTTCTTCCTGCTTGCTTTCTCATATGCTCCAATGCATTCCCAACTGGGGAAAACAATTCAATGCTATTTTTCTCTTACTCAGGAAAACAAGCAAAAAAAAAGTGAGGAAAAATACTTTCATTTGAAAGTAATAACACTTAAAATTCAGCTGAAAATACTTCTTAAAGCAAAAGCAAACTCTGACAGATCAAACTGCCACTTCTTTTCTCTACTTTTTCTTTTCTCCCAGTTTCCCTAGGAGCAAAGTTGGATGTTTCACCACTTTTTTTTTTTTTTCCTTTTAAATACAAATACATTTAGAATCATAGAATCATTTGGGTTGGAAAAGACCTTTAAGATCATCGAGTCCAACCATCAACCATGCCCACTAAACCATCTCATGAATTGCCCTGTCTACATGCTTTTTGAATACCTCCAGGGATGGTGAATCAACCACTTCCCTGGGCAGCCTGTTCCAATGTCTAAAAACCCTTTCAGTAAAGAAAATTTTCCTAATATCTGAACCTCCCCTGGTGCAACTTGAGGCCATTTCCTCTCATCCTAAAGGACAGCTTTAAAGCTGTTTTTCCAAAAGATGGGTTTCTCTCAGGGGGAAATACCATTTTCAGTTAAAACCTACTTATCACTGGATAAAAACACAGTAGTAACAAAGAAACACGTCTTGAAAAAGCTGATGCAGCCCCATGCTAATGATTGTGGCCAGCTGCTTTTGCACCACTTGGAGCCAAGCAGGGCCCAGCTTTGGCCTCTGGGATCCCTAAAGGAGAAGCAGAAAGAGAGATCCCTTCAGGTGGGATAGTCTAAGATGAGACTTTGGGTGGAATGAACCTCTCGGATATCTTTCTCTGACAAGGTTTGAAGATGCTCTCGTACCTAACCCGGAGCAGGACTCCTTGCTTTAAAACATATAAAGTCATCTGAGAGTCATCAAGAGGCAGAGACTAAGCTAAAATCATCACACTCATCTCACTTCTCAGCAAGATTTGAGCAGCAGCATTTCAGGGGAAGGAAGGGAGGGAGCATCACTCTTGTCCCGGCTCCATGCCTTGTTTTGCCATTCTCTGCTTCAATGAGAAACACTGTCATTAATGCCTGAGTAGTTATCCCCATTGCTCAAAATTCCAGTATCACTTTCTGCTACCCATAGGGACCCCCCGTCCCCCAGCATCAGTGGTGCTGCTAAGCTCCTTACCTGTGCCACTTCCAACTCCAAGAACATTTATAGTCGATTTTCCATTGCCGAGACTGAAATTATAAGTACACGTTACTTAACCACACTATGTCACACGACTTCATGTTTTAATTCTAGTATCTTGGATTCCATGTTGGCCTGGAAATTTTCATGTTTTGCCACATGAATTGGGATAGAAATTCAAGCATCCCTTTGGAGCCCAGTTATAACCAGCTGCATGGTAGGAGCCAGCCCCGTATTAGCAAGCTCAGATTTCAAAGTACAGTAGGCATTAGGATATAGTGTTTCGCATCCTTTGCCAGAGAGTTTTCTTTAAGCTGTGGCTGGCACCATGCGAAAAGGCCTCAGGGAACCCCAAGGTGAAGGGTTCCCTTTGGGGGTAATGGGGCTGTGGCTGGGCTGGGCTGGGCACCGCTGGGGATGCAGGGACAAGGTGAGCTGTGGCGAAACCTCTGCATACTCAGGAGACAAGTTTGGTTTTCCAATATTGGCTACAAATACCCAGAAAAAGTAAAAAAATGGGGCTATCTAGGTGACTAGAAATCCCCTCTTCGCAACATTAATCTTGGTTTGAAACTGGGAGGGAAGGTCAGAATCTTCAATAATTTTTATCTTAGAAAAATTAGTTTTGAAAAGAACAAAAAAAACCCCCAATCATGTAGTTCCTAGCAGACTATTTAATAACAGCCTGGCTCGAGGATGAGGAGCCTGAGCTCATGGTGCCTTGCTGCTCTGACATGCTTTATAGCCTTAATCTGCTCTTGGGCATGGACTGTGCAGGGGGATTGAGTTTCCCATACACAATCTCAGAAGACAGCACAGCAATGATTCAACAAGAGGAGAACGAGTAGTAAATCCTAGAGGGTGTGAGTTAGTCAAGGAGTCTTAGCCCTAATGAGGGTCAAGACCCTTTGACAGACCCACAGTTAGCATCATAGGAAGCCATAATGTTTTGCATACTTTAAAATTCACATAAGTAAATTTTTCAATTAAAATTTCCCAATATAAATTATTTTTTGTTATTATTTTATTGCTTATTTTATATCTCTATATATGATCTGGAGGATAAAAATTTGCCGCCCTAAATTCTTTTCTCAATGGAGAATACAGTTTCTATAACATCCAAAAATTATGCTAACTTGAAAGGGCTTTCTTGTGGTTTGGATCTAAGCTGTTCTAAAACTATCTGCAGTCATCCAGGCTTAATATATTACATCAATACTTCACAAAACTGATTATCATTTGGTACTTAAGGAATGCAAATCGACTTAGGATAGAAATAAGGAGGTCTTAGGGGATTGAGAAAAGCAAGAATTAGTCACTAGAAGAGCATTAGAGATGTGTTTCTGTTTGGACTGATGTGTGATGAAGTCCCAAAAGCAGGGAGAGAGCACAAGAGAGCTTTCTTTTGGGGAAAAAAAAAAAAAAAAATTAATCCTTGGAAAATCAGCTAATGAAAAGAGATGGACATGAAAATGAGGTCTTGATTCTTTCCTTAACATAAGCTGAGAGGCAGCACAGTGTGTTAATTGAAATAGCACGTATTCTGGAGTCATTAAACAGAATATCCTAAAGACCGCTATTAAGGGACTTAAAACTGAAAAGCATTAAAAGTTCATTCCTGCCCCAGAAAATCCTTAAACATGTTTGCTGACCCTTGTGTGCAAGTTGCCCTCCCAGGATAACAGATGGCTTTCGCACCTTGGTGGAAGTGCTCCTTACCCAGCCACAATGTTGGGCATTTCTTCCTTGTTGAACTCATCCATGCACTGATGCTCCGTTGAATGATCCAAAAATGACTTAAAGGCCTCTGCATACTCCTCAGCCGTGAGACTTCTCATGGAAGGGATCACATATAGCTCTTGAGAAACAAATACAAATTGTGTGTTAGTGGTTTCAAAGCAAGTGAAGGATCAAAGCACTTACCTCATGGAAGAAACCCAACCCAATAGAAGCCAGAGATTTGGGAAGACAGTATGGAGGACACATGGCCCAGAAGCCATGCAGGCAGGTGGGCTTATGCAAACACTTTCCAACCTGTTCACACTCAGGGTTTGAAAATTATTCTTAGATGCCCTTTCACATCAGCATATTTGTTAAGTGTCTCATCACTACAGGACAGCCTGAGGAAAATGTCTCCAAAAGGCTTAGCCAGATGTGAGGCACTTGGTTTGAAGAAAGAGAGGTAACTGGAGTGTTTTTCTGGAAGACTCAAGGCAAGGAGGTGAAGGGAATCGTACAGCGGGTCCAAACCTGGAGGGGCCATCGCTTGAGCACATGCTGGATGGTGTAACTGAAATAGCCAGCTGTTGGCACACTTGCTATTAGGTGATGCAACACAAAAACTACCTCCTGCAGCTGAAGCAAAAGCACTCAACCCTGTGCACCTCAATTCCAACTCTTGCCGACATCGGACCGCAATGCGCTCCCAGAGAGGTGAATTCCCTGCTGGGAACTGCAGCTCATGGCCAGGTGGGCACCTGATAGATAGCAAAAGCATTTCATCTGACCAAATGTGGGTGGCTGAGACCAAGTTTTCTAGCTCTGAACCAACACCCAGGGCTACTCAAGGGGTTACAAGCAATTACTGCAAAAACTCACTTTCCTTCTGTCTCATCCTAATGACAGCACTGCTGCCAGGGCACAAGCTCTGGCCAACTGCTTGGGTGTGAGGAGCAATGATAAGACTAAGACTTGAGGCTCATGAGAAGATGCCATGCAGCTGAGTACTGGCTCTGGGGTCTATCTCAGAGGACTGAGTAGGAAGGCAGTCGTAGTGCCAGTCTCAGCGTGTGAGACCAGCACTGGAAAGGTAGCATTCAATAGGAAGAAAATCAACTCTTCCTCCTAAATGAAATGAGGATGAAGGACAAGACTCAGCAGAATATCTTCATCTTCATTTTTGCCTTTTGAGGAGCTGCTTATTTATCATCTGCTTTTAGTTGCCATTAGTAAGAGAACTATAATTGTCTCATACAGGACTGTGCAATCTTAAATTGAATGCCTGTGCTGTTTTCAAAATCACACGTCATTGGCAGTTGTGTTTCTGGTAGGTATGTATGGACACCCTATGTCCAGCCCTATTGGAGGTAAAGATATCAATATCTATCTTCAACACTTTGAACTGTACCCTAACATAAACCTGAAATCACCTGAATTGCAGTCAGTGTAGCATTTTTTTTTTTAAACAATCTCTAACTCCAAAAGTAATAAAATATGTTTGTCACGACAGCAAGCTGTGTGGGCATTTTACTTTAATCTCCTTTTTTTTTTTTTTTCTCCCAAATACCTGAATTATCGTGTGGAGCTGTCAGAATCTCTGCTTCAAAGTTCATGCTGGGGAACCTATTCCTGTAAGGAAAGTATAGGACTTCAGTTATTTGAAGAACCTGTATGCTTTTTTGAAGCTGCATTGAAAATGCAGAACAAAAGGAAGATGCTCCAGGACAAATTTTCCTCACCTGATAATCAATGCTATTTGTTCTCTTTTACTAGACTAAAGAAAGTCAAAACTTCTTGGTTAGCTGATCACCCATAAGTATCAGCAACAGACTGGCCACCTGCACCAGTGCTTGTCTGACGTGTTGTAGAAGCTTTTCCTACCCCTGAAGAATCATTAACCAGTCAATACAGTGAAAGGCATTAGACTAACTGATATTACACATTCTGTGAAACCTTTAATCATGAATGGAGTAGAAGAAAGAGCAGTAAAATTAGGAAAAGGCTATAGTAAGCTTCAGCATCTGAAGTGCTAAAAGATCCGCTTGGCCCAATGCTTCAGGGACCTTTTTCTTTGCTTTTTTTTTTTTAACCAGATTTTCCTGACTGCAAGTATTACATTGGGTAACTTGTAGAAGGTACAGGACTCAAAGGGCAAAAGTCTCAGAAGTCATTTGACTATAAATGTTTTCATTCAGTCACATGTTTTCATTCTTAGTTTACTTCTTTTTTGTGAAGACTTCCAGCAATGAAGTCACATCCTTATTTTCTTTTGACAATGTGCCTCATCTATAAAACAGGGATGAGTTGCCACTAGCAAAAGGAAGGGGTGAAATTAAATTGGAGCAAAGACTTTACTTCTGCAGAGAAAGTGTTGGGGTGAGACTATCTATGCAAGGGGAATAGTCAGCTCCTGGGTAATGACATTTCAATATTGAGATGCAACAGCAAGACTTAGGGGTGATATTCCTGCATAACCTGGGTTTAGACACGTCGCCTGCTCCCAAAGCTTTGTTTAGAAAATGCTTCATGACAAGTAGTCTGCAATAACAGTCAGCAGCCTCCGAGTCCCCTGAGCCAGGGAAAAAACTCCTGTGTGAATAAGAAACAAGCAAGGAGGTGGAAAAGAAAGAAGGGATCTTGTAGTGGAGCTTTGAGATACAAATATAGAATGACTGTGCTAGCAGGTAGCAAGGAAGTGGCCACGTGCAAATAACGCACTACTTTGGCTGATGAAGGCAAGAAACGACTAAGATGTCCCAGAAGTCTCGGAGACACTGGTGTGCTGCCAGAGTCCTGCAAGACCAGTTGATTTCATCTGAGTTCACTGCCAAAGTCACATACCTGGCTCCCACAAGGTACATCAAAGGTCTCGGTTCCACCACCTTAACCTCACCTCTCCCCAGAAAAGACCTTCCAGAAGTTCAGCAGTAACTCAGACCACCTGCATAAGCTCCAGCTTGGCTGCAGCCCAGTCCCTCCAATTTCCACTCAACCCTCTGACTTCTTTCTTCTCTGCCTGTCAAAACAGAGGACTATTTTGTCCTCTCAGCTGGCTGAACTGAGCAAGATGGTTTCCAGAATAAATCTCCCACGAAAATGCCGAGGGCTAGCATCGCTTCCCCTGCGCAGAGAGGAACAACTCTCAGGGTCCCAGGACACGACCTCCATTTCTGACCGGTCAAATGTTTCCAGCCATCCCAGGAGACCTGCCAGGTGACCTGGACAGACTGCAGCACAAGCATTCACCAGGACGGATGATGCCAAGATAACTCTTCCACCGAGACTTTTGCCATTTCTCCCCAGGCAGCGTTTCTAAGATTGACACTTGTTGCTGGGAAGGTGAAACAGGCTTAATTATTGCTAGGAACAAATGGACCTCCTGTAAAATCTGGCTTAAAATCTAGCCCAGATCTGAAAATTGAGTGCAATACTTTGGGCTGGTACTGCCCATCCCAGGACCCCGATACCCAACAGCAGGACCGAAGCAGTGACTGCCAGGAAGCGGGATGCTCACGGGCAGCTGGTCCTGCCACGGCTCCTGGCTAAGTCGGAGCTCACCGTTAGCAAGGTTAAACCTCTTTCCCTCCGTGAACTGAGCAGGTTGCATTACAGACTGCAGGTGCAGGCCACAGAGAGAATTCACAGTGTCACTTTAAGTGATGCAGCACCTTTAAGTTGAAAAAGTCATTAAATTCAAGATGCTTCTAGCAACACAAATTGCAAGAACATCTTCATAACTCAGAATTTCATTACATCAAAACTTAGGCTGCTAAGGGGCTAAAGGTCTCCCCACAAAGGCTAGCTCAGCCCCAGGACATGGGCACACCTGCTGTTACTCCGACCTTACGCACATCCATCTGTGACACAGGGACAGTGGGGGCTGGCTCTGCCACCCAGCCAGACAGTGGGGAAACACGCACCCTCGCTCCCTTCCGAAATCCACCTACCTCTTCACCTCCGGGGCCAGATCCATGGTTGCGATGGGTGCCGTGCCGGTACACGGCAGCTGGTCGTGGGGCTGGGGGTTAGCCAGGCACCTGGCCACTACGTTAACATGTCCACCTGCCGCCCCGCTCCGCACGGGCCACTCAACCCGCCGCGACGCTGGAGGTGACCCCGGCGTGTGGCAGCGGCTCTGCCGGCACCTCTCAGGACAGGCAGCGTCACTGGAGAGAGAAGGGGAAACCTGAGCTCCGTGGGGAAGGAGCAAGGGGCCGGGGAAGGCGATGCACAAGGCCTGACGTCTGCGGGGCTGTCCTCATGGCATGGGAGCTGCGCTGTTTTCAGGGGGAGGGGAAGAAAAAAAAAAGGGACAAATTGAGACTTCCAAATCTTTAAAACCTGAGTGGAAGTGGCAGAGGGGTGTCAGCTGGTGCCAGACAGACCCAGGGGCCATTTCCATCTGCTTTTTAATCTGCTTTGAACCCTGCATCCTTGTCGTGCTCCTGCCCGATGGACAGACTGGGGGATTCGCTGGGAGATACCCACTTTCTCTGGAAAGAAGAGGGGCTTGCTGGCTGCCCAGAGACCAGAGCAAATTATTTTAACTTCTCTGATTCAGGGGGAAACGGGGCATAACAGCAGTAACTGCCAGAGGACACTGCAGCCCCGCGGGCAGCCTGCCCCCCCGCCGTCCCTGCCCTGTGAGGGGGTCAGGCAGCCGGGGTGGGGGGGCAGCAAGCCCAGACTGCTCCCACTCTGCTTGCTAAACCGCAGGGATTAGGAAGGAAGGAAACATTTTTCAGGGAGAGCTGGCCAAGCCAGAGGTGGCTGGAGGTTACCCAGGATGGGATGGCACAACAGGAGGTGCAGTGGTTGCTATCATAAATACAGAAAATCCTGGGTGCTCCCTGCACCTGGATTCGGTCTTTTCTCTACAACATCCATGAGACTGACACTACTTTTGACTAAAATCTAGTAACACAGAGATGAAAAAGAAAGGATGTGGAGACTTTTTGTGGGCACATGAGATCTGGTGGTGGGAAGTGCCGCATTAGGATTCTCTCCACTCCCTTTCCCTGAAGGCAACAGGCAGAACAGATTTAGCAGATCACAAATAAAACCTCCTTTGCTGAGATCCCTCCCCAAAACACTGCCTGCCCTGCATGGCTTACCAAGGCCAGGGATCATGCTTTCAGGTGGGGATGCTTCACTATCAAGTGACCTGTCTTGGTTTGTACTAGATTTGGCTTCCAAATGGATTTAAGTTATCTCATCTCCACCCTGCGGCAGGTGCGCAGCAGCACGTTCAGCTAGAAATGGCCACATCGCTGCTCTTAACTAAAATATTCAAATCAAAGGTGGGGGAAGACCAGAACCTCTTCACTAGCTCTAAAATGCAGATTTAGCTCCTGATGCTGTTTGACCACCCAGGCAGTGATTTTACAGCTGCCATTTCCATCCCTAAATATTTCCACCACAGATGCCGGCCCCCAGACACCAACCATGCACCGGTGGATGGCACCTGGCATTTCTCAGCCGAACACCACACGCTGCAGCTGCAGCTCCCTTGTGTCCCCCAGCCACCTCTGCCTCCTCCCAGCTAAGCCACACNCCATGCCACCACCAGGGATGGACACCCCGCAGGTCCCAGCAGAAAGATGTACCTCCCTGGAGCAACAGGAGCTGTAGAGAAACCTCTGGCATCCAGGAGCTGCGCAGCCCTTGGAAACCTCCTTGTACATCCACTGGGGTCTAATACCCCTCCCTGGCCCCCACCGTGTCCCCCTCCAGCTCCAACAGCCCACGTAGGCGCATGCCACAACTGAGCTGGCATTAGCCTACAACAACAGCCTTTGTTCCCCTGGCACTGGAAACAACAGCACATTGTGGGCAGCTGCCTGCGCTGGCAGGAATTGGTGGCAGGGTGGCTTTGGAGGATGTACCCTCCGCATGCTATGCTTTCAGTTGTTCCACTCAAGCTCGTGACTAAATCTGCTCTAAACTGTGTTTTTCGTGCAAAGTGAAAAAGCTGGGTTTTTTTGATCAGTGAGATGATGGCTAAAGCTAGAGCGGGGCTGCAGTGTGAGAAAAACAAAGCAACAGTGTTTTTCCCCACACGCTTCAGCTGTGGAGGTCAGTTTTGGGCTGATCCTGCAGAAATAGGTCATTCACTTTTCCCAGGGGTGAGCCTGCCTGGGGCTGGTATCGCCCTTGGTGCTGAGCCCCTCGATGCTCCATCTCCGTCAGCCCACCATGACAAGCCTCGGATCTGTGCCTCCAGGCAGGAAAGTCTGGGTATTTGGAAATCAAATTTCAATGAAGTTATCTTCTAAATAGTGGTCAGCATTTAGGCTGATGAATGTCAGGAAGGTCCTTGGCATTTTTTACAGAGTTCCTCATGGCATTACTAGTTTATTTTTTGAGATCTTCCCAGCAACACCTAGAGCAACTAATTAAGGCACATGTAACATAACTTTGATTTTCTTGTGAGCAGAGCTGTTTTCTTCTGCAGTGGTGTTTCCTGTTTTAATGAAAGTGGTTTCATCAGTTAGATATTTTCAGTTTCCTCGACAAATCTTCTAAGGTATAGCCAGCAGTTTCTGTACTCCCCTGAGTGAAATATTTGGTGCAAACACATTATTCTGCATTAGGCAAGTTCTGGTAGAGAGAAAGATAACCAGCATTTTTGTAGCACCTGTTTTCCTGATAGTTAAAGACAAGATTTCTCATTAAAGGAGGAAACTTTATTCTGCATTAATCCCATCAAATATTTAACACCTTCTGGACAGCAGTAGATCTTGGAATTCGAGCAACACTATTTGTTTTATATGTGTATACAGTTTTTTTCCTATAGGAAAAAGAACATGGCTTTTGATAAATACTGAAAAAGTTGACATTGGAGAAGCAGAACCTGTCCCTCCCAGGGGCAACAGCTCTCACTGCTGCTGGGCCTTGCTGCCCCAGCTGTGTTTCGATTCAACCTCCCAAAAAACCTGAAGCACCTAGATCTGGAGATCAATTTTTTTTTTTAAAACCTTTTATTAAAGCCTGGATGCTGGTGCAGTTCTTCCAGACCTTTTAAAATCACCTTTTTCAAACCATTTGACTAGAGGTCATATCTCATGTAGTTGTAATTACAGAGCTAAGGCAAGGGCAGAGGGAGAGTCCAACGTGACCACCTTCAGAAAAGGCTCTTTGATTCAAGGCGAAGACCAGCTTTTGCTCTACACACCATAAAGTGTTAAAAAAAAAAAAAGTCTCTCTGAGAGCAAAGACAGGTATGGTAACGTGTGCCTTTTACCCCTCAAGAGCTCACAGGTCTTCAGCCAGGAAAACACACTCGGAATTAAACTTACCCTGGCTGTACCCGTGCTGCTGGGAGTACAGCATCTGCAGGATTAAACGCATCTGACAGGTACAGTGCTCCAAAACCAGGGCATTTGCAAACACCGCTGTACGGAAATGTGGAGAATTGCCAGCAAAAGAGGTTTTGTCCCTAGCTCAAAGTCAGCAGTGCAACAGTAAGGCCGTGGAGACTGGTCTGACTAAGGGGGACAGGAGTTTTTGGTAAGAAACCAAGGGACCCTCACAGGGCTGGGGCAGCTGAGGAGGGGGTACATCCAGGGGAGCTCAGCACTGCGGGAGCTTTGCTTTTTGCTAAGGTTTCTCGGTGGTGCTGGTGTGCTAAATCGATGCTCCTGTGCTTCAGTGGGGCTCACCAACCAGCCTGTAACCGGGAGCAAGTAAGTCTGCAGGTGCAAGAGTTACAGCTGGGCAGTTTGGATTAATCACAGCACACTGCAAGGTGATGCAAACTGCTGGCAGACCCAGGGACCCATGGGTGCTGAGCTCCCATAAGGGCCATAAAGAGCTCAGAGGGCAGATAATACAAAAGTAGAATTGAATTAATGCCACTGATGACACTTCAATTGCACCTGAAATGAAGGATCAGAATTCAAGTCCTGTTTACCTACCTCCTCTTAAGCAAGGCTGAGCCCAGCCATCACGGCATGCATGACACTGCACCACCTCCGAAGGGAACAACTCCGAGCAGCCAAAGTACCCCAGGAGAAGACACTCTGCCAGGGAAAAATCTGTTACAAAACCAGAATATTTCTTTTTATGCCATCAATGGAAATAAGATGACGAGTAGCCCTTTTCTGGGTAAACAGAGAGCAAACGGTGGGAGAGTGGGTACGAGTCCAATGGGGGATGCTCACCTTTCACAGAAGCGTTGGCTGATCTTCTGTGAATCTTTCTGGTTTGTCCCGCTCTTAAAAGAATATCCTTAGCTAAATTAACATTTCTTTGAAAGTTGGGTTAATGTTTCCTCTCCATTTGCAGTAAGTTCTGCCATCGCTGAAACCCTGGTATTTATACCAGGCAGCAAACATGCCCGTTGGTCCCCTGGACCGTGGCAGCCAGTCCCTTTGTCTCTGCCTGCAAAGTGAGCAGAGATGGAGAAAACCGCTTTGAAAGCCTGAAAACTTACTGAAAAGTATTTATGAAAAATTAAGCCGAAGAAATACATCAAATCGAGCAGCACTGAGTCAGCTCAGCACTTCTGATGCAAGTTTAGCAGCGTGCTGCTTGTCTATTGTTTGGGAGATTGCATTAACAGAGACAATGTCCAAACGAAAGGGACCACAATTTATTTCATCAAAAGCCACTAGATGGGGGTGGAAGGATGCTTTTCTGCTCTTTCTCTTACACTTGGATCCCCATTTAGTTGTGCCTGAGCTGGCCTTTCCCACTAACATGGGCTGCTGTTTTCTTTGCTTTTTTCTCTTTAGGAGCTGACAGAGGTCATTTGGAAACTTATCACTCGCTGACTTTTCATCCGGTGCAAACCAGGCCTTAGGCAACGGTTACGATGTGATTACTGCTTGCTGAATATTATTCTCAAGGCTCAGCAGAAGGAAGAGTGAAGGACTTGGCTTTCAGTTTGCGGATTAGTCGTCTTTTATAGGCTGTGGAAAGGAAAAGTACTTTATATTGAACACAGTGGGGGGAAAAAAGGTATTCAGCAAACTGGTAATCTCTGAAAATGTTCATACTTTGAAACAGTTACTGTGGAAAAAAGACAGGAGATTTTTTCCTCAGGCTCAATAGTCAAATCTCTGGGCAATTTTTTTCTCCTCCTTTGAAATCCGTATTTCTCCTATGAATAAGAGAAATAAAATCAGAAAGATTGGTTTGGCAGAGCGTAGGCAGGATCAGCCCTGCTGTTTAGGGCAGAAGCTCTCTATTGATGTATACCATAAGCACATACAGGCTGTGGGAATCCATGCAATGTGTAAGTAATTCTACAGGGTGTAGGGAGTGAGGAGGGCTCCTACTATACATTAATTTTCAGCTCTGACCTCCATTCACCTTGGGTTTCTTCAGTGAGCACCCACTTTTACTATTTTTATCTTAAGTGTTAGGATATTTGGTGCTCTTACAAATTCTCAGCTCCTGGAGTCAGGTGAATATGAAAAAAACTCTCCTAGCATATTTTCAGCAGTAAAATTCCAGCTTCTGTAGTATGGTGAGGTACCCAAAATGCACTCCAGGGTTCAAAACACAAAAGATGCTTTGAAAGAAGTTAAAAAATGGGTTAATTTAAAAGCAATTTCATAAAAGCTTTCAGTGGACGGCGGGGAGGAAGGAAGGAGGAGTCAGGGTGTCTCAGGCAGAATAACCAGCTCAGATAGAAAGTCTGAGAAAAATGCTTTGGTAAATATCCTGAAAGTAAAATCATCTTATATTATAATGATAAATTCAGAAAACTGGGAGAACCATTCAAGTATTTAAGTAATGACATGTCTTTCTTACTCAATATGCTTAAAGCCTAGAGCTAATGCCACCAGTTCATAGCAATCCATGTTTTATAGACTGGGGGGCAGAGGCAACAGGGAGTGGTTTGCATTTTAAATTGCAACTCCAAGAATTGCTAAAAATTGATTGCTGGATTTCATTAAAAATAAACAGAAGTGCAATTGCTTTTCCTGGGCAAGGGGGTGGAAGGGCTGCAGGGGCAAGAACTGAAGGAGCACCAGGACGGCTGCGGTGGCCATTCCCCTGCGCTCCCCAGCTGTCGGACACTGCAGGCAGCTGCCCTGAGCCCGTCCTTCAGGTGCTGCCTGAGATTCCTGCCCACCGTGTTCCCAGCAGCTCAGGCAGGTACTGCAGCCTCCCTGTATTTTTCTTCTATTCACCGCCCCCCCTCCCCCCCCCGCCCCTGCTTAGTAGTCTCCTCATGGTGACAACAAAATGTCTGTTTTCCAGGGAAACCATTTGAGCTTTATGGATTAGCCATGGTAGGCACTTGCAGACCTCCATAAAGCACGTTGACATGCTCTCTGGTGTATTACTAACTCGACTGAAAAATTGATCAAAACTGATAGAGTTACAGGGCCCTGAGTCCCTTTACAATCTGTCGTTGCGCTGCTCAGCTCTTACGGAGGCAGCAGAGCCAAGCCCAGCGAAAACTCTTGCCTGGAAAATACACCTTCATCCTGCCCTTGGCTTTGCAGTGTGGCAAGAGCCACACACCCAAAGCAGAAGATGTGCAGGATGCACCTTTCCAATTGCTGCTGCTCCTCCTGGGGCCGAGGTCCCCCTGGCACTTGCAGGTATGCCCGAAATGTAGTGGGGAGCACTTGCAGGGTCCTGCCCTGCCACGGGGCTGTGACACCAGCTGCAATGTCCTCAGGGCTGGCACATCCTCGCCCCGACGTGGGCATGGCCTTGGATGCCTCCTGCACCCTTGCTGCAGCTGTGCATCCCCCATCCCATCTGCTCCAGCAGCAGCTCTTGGGAGACGCTGCTTAAATTATTTAAGAGGATTATTTAACAAACTCATTAAACGGGGGCATAGGTTTGCCACACAGTAAGGGAGCTGCTGGTCTACTGCAAGACCTCAGCAAAGTCTTTTTTTCTTTTCGTCCCTGCCTCCCTACACCTCTCCAAGCTTAAATCAGTCCCTTGGAGCAGAGTCCATGCTTTGCAAGGTATTTGTCCTTTATTTAATCCCAACATCTCCTAGTCTTTGGGAAGGTAGCCGGGTGTCAGGTGTGTAGTCTCTCTCCAAACATTCTCTAGCATCCCAGTCCTACAGAAATGCCCTCCTGCTTCTGTTTATTATTTACAGTTTGATTCTTGCTGGCATTCCAAATGAAGACTGAATAGCAAAGCCAATACCTGATTCAAAGTGTTTCCAAATGAGGGGTTAGGTGGGATACAAAGAATATTAAGATAATCGACAAGGGATCAGAAAGGATGAGATAACGGAGGAGATAAGATACTGGCTTCCAGTCCTAAATGTGCAACCAGAGCCAAAAATGCTCTCCACCACGCGTTAAGCTGTGCCCACTCTCATATGAGACACTGTGCTTGCTGTCAAATTCAGTTCAATAAAGCTGATCGATAAACACACACAGATGAATGCAATGACATGATATGCACGCAGGGGAGGAAGCGCTGCCATGGAAAGGCATTGCTTGCACAAGTCCCTTTGTGCTGCCTTCAAATCACACACCACCAACGGGAGAAGGACGAGGGAGGTGCTCAGCTGTTCAGCTCTTTGGAGTCATGATACAGCTTATAGCCTCCAAAAATGTTACTTAAACATGACTTTGAAATTATGTCAAAATACTATTATCACATGGTTTTATTAGACAAAAAATGTACGGTAATGACTAGTTTCAGCATATGGAGCAAACAAAGTTAATTTTAAAATTTTATATGTGCACATGGATAGATACAGGATATTCAAGAAAAAAATGGAATTATTTTACTGCAAACATCAAGCACAGACAACCTTCTATCACCTTGCAAAATGCTGGCAGTTTTCCAGTGTGTAAGCTGTGTGCTATTGTAACACCGCAACGGTGTATTTATTTTTACCTGAATATACACAAAAATAAAAGGCTCTTCCAGGAGCTCTTTGCACCCCTGCCATTCCCTCCAGCTACGAACAATTTCTGCTGGGATCTTCACCGAGTCCCGCACCCTGGCCAGACCCAGCTGGGGTCAACAGCCTGTAATGCAGCTCAGAGCAGAGCTGCCCCTGCAATGCCCATGCCACCCTCACGGGGTGACCCTGGCCAATAGAGGAGTGCAGGATGAGCCCCAGCAGCCCTTGGAGGCAGCCCCAGCTACCTGCATGGGTAAAAATGTGCAGCATGAACTCTGGGTAACATTAAGGTACTTAATATCTTTTCAGACAACGATGCTATTTAAGTCACCATTACAGCAACTGTAATTCTTACTGTACATAAGTCTTCCATGGCCACCGAGGTGATGACAGGCCCTGAGGGCCCCAACTCCCTCCTTTTGTCCTTGTTCTCCCATATGGCCACAAAAATCTCATTTCCTTTCCTCCCAACCAGATTTTAACTACTTACCCCAGAAAGGGTCCGATCGCTGAGCCGGGAGGTGACCCACAGCTCTGGGCAGGTGTGAGGAGTCACAAAAAGACCAGCACCAAATATCTCAGTAAATTCAATGTGTCAAGACCATAACTGCTTCAAAAAATCCCAGGAAAGAAAAGCAAATTAAGCAGTTTCAGTGCAACCCAGCCATCTCGTCTCTCTGGGCTCATCTTTGTACAGCCCATGTCAATGCTGCAGATCTTGTTTGCCCCTGTGTAGTGGCCATCTGCTTTGAAATGAATGCCCCTGATGACTTCCACTCACATGTTGCCTAAGGAGTGTAGCCTAAATATAAGTAACATTGCAGGGGCTGCTGAAGGTACCTCCCGCAGCTTAATGCTCTTCAAAGAGCGCCAGAGGGAAGCGGCTCCATCAGCCCTGGCACATTCCCGTCTGCAGGATTTAACGTGACTCCTGAGCTGTTAGCAGACCTAACCCAGAGCTATGGTTTTCATCTTTTTTCCTTCCCCTCCTTAAATAATAGATACATGAGTGAGCTTTCCTAAAGCAGTGAAAGTGCTTTTGATCTTGATTACTAGTATCAGCTATAGCGAGAAAATTAAAATTTAGAATTTCCTACCAACACTTTAATTATTCAGTGTTATCAAGTTGTCACCAGGCCTTTAATTATTTTTCAGTTTATATCTAATTTCCCACACTATGATTGCTTTAGTAATGTTAAGGTAGATCTGCAATAGAAAATGTCCAAGTCCTTTATGATGCTGGGGATTGGAAATGACAATGTTAATAAAATTCACACATCTCCTGTGCCACAAGCCATCACCAATATAGCGTTCATCTGCAGTTGGCATACTATTTAAGTATACTCTTTTGGTACCAATAGACACTTAATAATATATTCCAAGATGAGTAAACAGGATATAACAATATAACACTGACTGTGATTCTGCATCTATTTAAAGATTGGGCACAAGACCATAAAATCTCACTGCCATTGCCTCTCAGCGGTGGACTTAGCATTTCGGATGACGATGTGATACTGGGAACAAGTCATTTTTGTACAGGGTACCTGCACCCAAGACATCGGTAGTGTTCTGGAAATGCACAGAGATTTCACAGGTGATTAACACCAATTATGCAGATGGTTGCCGCTGGTGGCAGAGATAATTTGTTTTAACACACCCGGCAATTTTGACTCAGCAAAACATTATGGAAAGAAGAAAACCGTCGTTACAATGATGGACCTGGTGCAGACACTCTCACAAACCTCACTAGACCCAGCAAAAAAGCAATTTGCCAAGTTTCTCACCCAGTCCAGGGCAGGAAAATGGTGGGAATATTACACCTGCTGCGGCTCCTTCTCACTGGAGGAGCCCCGGAGGAGCCAGTAACCCTGGCTCTCTGAGGGAAGATAGGAAACTTCTATTTTCTCCAATTTCCCCCTAAAAGACCATTACCGGTCAGGGCACACTTTGTCTCTGACATGCAGGCGATGTCTGATGGACACTCGTAGCAGCTCACCTCAGACCAATGGCCAACCCTCACTTAGCACCCGTCCCCGGCTGCCCTTCACCCCAGCCAGGCCCAGGGCTCCCAGCTGATGCACGTGTCTGGGAGGGCCACGGCCATCCCCAGGCTGCACACACAGGTCCCACCAACGTCGTGCGAGTCAAACACTCTGGAGACAAGCTGGGTTGAGGCTTTCATACTGCTCATGCTAAAAGACTGAACCAGGGGGAAAAAAAGTCTAGCAGAAGACCTGCCCAAACTGCCCACAGTGTCACCAGCTGGGAGTGAGCAGGGAGACTTAGCACTGGCTGGAGGCATCAAGGGTGAGAGATGCTGGGAACGAAGCGGGGCTGGAAAGGCAGAGGAAGGTTTTGGGGAGAGCTGTTGGTGTTGTATGTAGGGAGGGGTCCCTGCAGTCGGCCTCGGGAGAGGAGGGGGCTGCCCCTGCTTGCAAGGAGGGGAAATGGTCAGATTCAGCTAATCAATGTGACGAGGTAGGAGAGCAAACAGAGACAGAAGAAGGACACAAAGCATGCCCTGACATTATTCCAGGTATTGCCCGGTAGCAAAAGCAACCAGCAGCAGCCCATCAGGACACTGGAGTGGAGTCACTATTTTCTTCACATGCAACCTTACTTAAAGTCCTTTGGCATATCTCATTACTTTCTGTCCTGGAAGATTGCTTGGAATTACTTGGAAGACTCTCCAAGTCCCAAAGCCCTTCCCAGCTGCAGACCCGAAGGGCTCTCCCCTGCCACCCTGGCCTTGCTGCTTCCAACTATTAGGACTTGGAAAGTTCATCCCACTCATTTCTTTGCAACAGGAAAATGGGCAAAGCCTACTTGCTAATATACATAAACGTGGTCCATAAACCTGACGAGCAGCAAAATAAGGAACTTGTGTCTGATCCTGCCCCATTTTACACTGTGTTTGAGCACCCTGAAGCTAAAACACAGGGACAAAAGCCTTGAGCAGGTCAGCATCTCCAGGCTGGGGTCTCCCAGTGACCACCATAATTTGCTCTTTCAGCTGGCAGATAGGTGCGTGTAAGGCCTACAGCTGCCTGCTCGTTGCATGCCGGCTGCTGCTCAAATACAGTTTGGCATGATTTTCTTTCTTACTATCTAATGACTCTTCTTGCCCAGAATTAATTAGCAAATGTACGAAATAACCTTTCCAACCAGCACCTCCATTTCTAGCCTACAGCACCTTCTGCAAACAAATTTTATATGTTTGAGATTTAAATTTGTGTTAAATCATTAGTGCTGATCTTCCAGACATGGGGAAGCAAAGGTTGCTAACACACTACCCAAGTGCTCAAGATTGTTGTGTATTTTATACTGTTCCTCTCTCCACTAATTGACTTAATGCCACACACACAGCTGGGAGCATATTTGCATCTCTGAAAGGACCACAGCACTCTGAAGACATGCTTTTTCATGTGCCAGTCTGACAGCTTGACTCACAACTGGCTCCCCCCCAAAAAAATACCCACGCCGCATAGATGTGGATGATTAGTGCCTGAACCAGAACTAACTTCTCACAGAATTGTACTTACTGGAGGACAAATTGAGTCTGCTATGGCAGAAGCCAGAATAATTGCTCAGGGGAGCACAGGGCTTATCCAGCAGTTAATTCATTATTTGTACCTGCTCAGAGCCAGGACAGAAACAGCAGGCAAGGCGGCAGCAAACAAGGTACAGCTCCAGTATCTCAGGATCAATTTGTTCAGCTAAAGGGTTATTGCCATTACGGCAAGGTTGCAGAACACCTCTACAAGTGTTTACTGGTGGGAAAATAAGAGGAGGGAGCTCTTTTCACTACTGTCCTTTAGTTTTGTGGTAAGCTATACAGACTTGAATGCAATTAATTGTGTGTTTTGGGCTTTGCCATGCCTTCATATGCAACCCAAAGTCAGAGTCTAGAGGGGAAATGCATCTGCAGTCGGGAGGGCAGATCCCATCTTCACAACAGTGCCAGGATAAGGCAACCAGCACCCACCAGCGGTAGCTGTGGCTGGTCTTGCCACATGTCAAGCCGGATGCTTTATAAAGAAATAGCAGCTTGAAAAAAGTGTTAACAGCCAATGCTGAGCTCTGTCGTCTTTCTAGTGACACTTATCATACCATGGCCGACTTCACCACACACTCCTGAGGACGCACCTTTTGGCTGCTCTAAATACACCTCCTCAAGGGACTCGGCCTTCTCCACAGCTGCCCGGGGTGACCCCCACTCCACCTCCTGCTCTGTGATCCCAGCTGTGGGTGCGAGCCCCAGGAGGCAGCTCTCACCCACCCCTCCCAGCAGCCATTTTCACTCTGAGAACTGGTGTTCTGTGGCCATGCAACGAGACATGCCGTGGTGCCAGGGCTCCACTTCTTCAAGGGTCTCTAAAAGATCTGGGAAGCCAGTTTTTAAAAAAAAAAAATCAAGCCATTCATCAGGGCACACAAACAAGCTCAGGCGCGCAGGCACTGCGTGAAGTCCAGCCTGGCCTCGAGGCAAAGCAAAGCTGCTCTTAACTGCAACATCGCCTTTAACAGACTTGATAAATTGGAATACGATGCGTCTCTATTGAGTGTGGATATTTCCCCACCTTTTTTTTGTAGTCCTGACCGGTGCGGGGAATCACCATTAATCTTCATTTGCTGTGCTGCATTCACACTGGGTTTATTGCAGTATATTTTTTAAATACTAACTATACACTACTTTGGCTAACATTTATCTAGATCTTAATACATTAGCTCTATCAGGTCTATTATTGCTTAATACATTTAAAGAGTTTAATTATTTGCTAATGCAGAACAGTAAGAATACTGCTAGTTCTTTCCTTTCCATGAAATGAAATGCAGAACTGCCAGGCGAGCGAGGCGGTGGAGAGTGAAGAAAGAGCACGAGGTGGTCTCAGAGCAGACCAAGACGATGTGGTTGGGGCAGTCACATTTGCTACTGTGGGTGGCCAGGAAGCTTCCCTACATGATCCAGGCATGGGACAGTTTTTTATTTCAATTGAGAGAATGTGTTTTAGTTAAAATAATCTCTGGCAGATTTATGCTATTCTGCGTCATTACACAGCTAAAGCAAATTATTTTTGCTAAAGCAAGTGATAATTAATCTGGTTGTCCCCCTTGTATTTGTAGGTAGTACAGATATAGTAATTTTTCTATTCCGTAAAAATAAGTAATTCCCACGTGGAAAAGCAGTTATCTTAACACGAGCACATTTGACTCAGTAAGGGCACTCTTATTGCACCCTATTAGCACAGCCACCTTTCTCTCAGTTCCCAAATGGAACAGAAACAAATGCAATATGAATTCATGCAATACACTGGCCAGAGAAATACCTAGAGAGAAAAGAATAATAAATCCAGTCTGCACTACACTACTCAAAAAGCCCCCATCACCTTCATTACCAGCTGCAGCACAGAAAGGCCGCTACAGACATCTGCCTCTCCCTTGAAATGACACTATCATCTTTAGTCATTCAGTGACTCGTATCATCACTTGGACTGGACCTGCATTTGTCTTTGGAAAAAGTGTAACCCAGGGAAGGGAGAGAAACCGGGGTGAGTTAGTATTTCTAGAAGGTGAGCAGGAAATCCATCCATGAGCTAAAGGAGGGAGCAAACAGCTAAAAACCAAGGTGCATTTCTCTTCTGATCCTGCAAACACTTAAAAATATGCTCACAGCTACACATGTAAAATAGCCACAAAGGAATTACTGACCAGCAAACTGTTGGAGGAAAAAAGGAATTCAAGAAACCCGCCAGTGAATACCCGTAATATGGTCTCAGCCTGCACACAGCGGTGTGTGCAACCAGGGCTGTGCCAGCACAGCCGCTCACGCACCGCTCGGGCTGATGCTACGCCAGTAGTGCTCATATAAAAAGCATCAGTGCTTTGGTGCACAGGTCCCGGCTCAGGCCCTGCAGAGACGGGGGAGGCACGTCCAGCCGTGAAATAGGCAGGAATAAGTAACACCGATACCTGCACTGTACTGGTGCCAGCAATTCTGCATCATAGTTACAGATTAGTGCCTTGTTTTCAGTCCATGCCGTGCTGCTGAGCCACCAGATGAATTTATTTTGCTCCATTTTAACACTGAAGGCAAAACTTTTATTTTAAATGTTAAAAATGTCACATATTTGGGAGGGGAAAAAAAAAAAAAGTAAGTTGTTGGTAGACCTTGTGAATGTGAATACCAGCACTCCAGCCAGCACTAATATGAAGTGCTGCCTTGTGTGCAAGGTGGGTTTCTGTCCTTCACCCCCCCACGCAGCAAGCAGCTGAACATATCCATGAGGAATGGGAAAGTCCACGTCTCAGTGACGGCTCTGGGCGAGAAGAGTGATAGAACACATTATGGGTTAGGGAAGGTAACACCTCCAGGACTGTCCTCTGAGTACAGGAATAACAAAGGAATTGATTTCACTGCCCTCTAATACACATTTAGAGTAAGAAAGTCCCTGTTTGTTGTCTTGGTAGTGGAAGAAAAAAATCCCAGCTAGACCCTTTGACTTCTGTAAGTGGCAATTCACGGGGGGGGGGGACGGGGGACACGGGACACAAGCAGCAGTAGAGCTGAGCTCTCCTGCAAAGGGGAGAGCCTGTGGGCAATGATCTCCAGCTCTGCCTGCAGACGTCTCACTACCACTCACCTCCCACCAGCGCTCGCAGCCCACCCTTGGACAGATTGCCACAGAGAGGGGCCAGGGCATCCAGCACAGCTCCGCAAGGAACCCACCGGTTCCTCCTCTGCTCATCCGCAGCTTCTTCCCCCCTTCCCCAGCAAGGGCCAGCATCACCGTGCCTCGGGCCTCTGGATCTCCCCAGGGTATTTTGTGTTTCACTCTGCTGATGCTCAGCCCTTGCCCCACTCATGTGGAGAAGATGAGTGATTGGGGGAGCTGCTGGCACAGCGAGGGGCTGATCCCTGTTGCCTGGCAATATCAAACCAGCAAAACTATGAGTCTCACTAAGAGCAAGACATCACCCTCACAAGTTAACCCAGATTTTTCACCTTATGCCTGCTGGAAGAGCCACCCTGGGCCAGCACCACTCCATTAAGGCGGCAGCAGAGGAACAGAAACCAGCTCCGTGTTTTTGCAGCCAAGGTCTGCTTTCAGCTGGGCAGCAAATGAGCTCCTTAGGAAAGCAGGACATACTCTCCACAGAAGAGACTCACACCAGCCTCTAGGTCCATTTGTGAAATTGGTCATTTGATGAAGTAATTCGGGAGCGGGGCCCCACATCCACAGCTGGACAACGCTGACATTTCGTTTCTCTCCCGGCCACGCTGCAATAAATGGAGCTGTCGGGTCAGAGCACGCCATTTCATTTTCATTCAAGCACCTATTTAATATTCATCATGTTATAGGGGGACATTTTTATGTTGGGAAAACACAAGTGCTCTCCCGAAATGACTCAAGGGCAATAAAGAATAAATTGTCTTTAAACCTGTATAAAGGATGCTGAAGTCACAAACAAGACATAAAATAATATGGAGGTGGAAAGTGCTTTTTCCTTATTAGGTTTATCAAAGTAAAACTAGGCTGGCAAGCTTGTTCTATCAAGCAAATGGATGTGGTAAAAAAAGGGAAATGGAAATTTTGATCCATATTCATTGTTTCAGTGTCAGCAAGGGAGAAAAAAGCTCCACTAATTTTTTTTTTTGCTTTAGAAAGCTGATCTCAAGTTTTACAGAAAAATGTAAGCGAAGCTGATAAGGAAGCAAAAGAAAATCAAAGATAATTAATAGAAACAAAGCAAGCAGCAGCAGAGGCCAGACGAAGTGTCTAATATTAAACAAAATGCGAAACGCAGAACATGCTTGACTGCACCAAGCAGCAGCTCCAGGCACTGACAGCATCTTAATAGGGAGATTTCTTTTCCAAAGCCCCCAGCACTGGCCCAGCCAGCACCACCGCTCTCCTTGGCCCATGGCCAGCAGCTACTGGCCCCTGCATCGGCAGCAGGGTTTATCTCCAAACACGTAACAGATTTTTCTTCTGTTTAAATTAGGTTTTAACACAGTCCTGGCAGCAGTACCCAAACAGTCGCACCCATGGATCCATTGCAACCGTGAAATAAAGCCAGACTGTTTCCCAGGTTAAAAAGAGGCTCATGCCTTGAACAGCAGAAGTTTAAGGGAGAAGAGGACTAGTGACTAAATAAGGGGGTCTTAATGCTGGCATGGGTGTACATGCGTATTTTGCATTTCTACAGCCTTGATAAATTAATGCATTTTTCTCTGTAGGACAACAACAGGACAAACAAGTTTCAAGTAAGTCCCACACGCTGCAGCTGAGACCTGGGAGGGAACTGGTCCTACAGCCAGCACCGCATCCCCTGTGCTCTGGGCTGCAACACTCCCCATTTCATTTCAAAGTCCACAGTATTTGGCTTTTTTTCTTTTTTTTTTTCCCTAACATCCACTTCCCAGGTTTGCATGATTAGGTGAGACAGGCAGCTTTCTGGTTTTTAGAGTTGTACTTTCCCGGCTGTCATGGTGATGAAAATAAGATGATGAAGGGTAAAAGCACTAGCATTCTACAGAAAAATACTCAAAATTTTCATTATCTGGGAGAGCCATCGCCCATGATTTGTGAGCAGGGTTGCCAATTCAGCCAGTTGTACGATTTCTGTAAAAGAGAAATCATAACTGTGTGTGGTGGGGACTGCAGAGGGGATCCAGCAGACTCATCCCAGACAGCGGCTCTTCATTTCTAAATCATGTTCTGCCAGTACATCAAAAATACTGCACAACTTTGCAAAATTGAAGAGGGTTTTTTTGTTGGTTTTAGGAGGGTTTTTTTGGTCAAAGATGATCCATGTTGCATGTACAGGAGTGATGAAGAAATGGGAGTTTGATCCCTTTGGCCTTTCTACAGCCCGCTGAGTGCAATGAACAGATTTGTACTCCTTTCCCTTACATCTCCCTTTGGTCCCACGGGCTCATCAGCACAGATTTTTGTGGACAAAGCTTGATGAGATTGGGAAATTATGCCAGCCCCTACTCCTGTGGAAAACACAGGATTACTGGAGAGCAGTTAATGAAAATATACTCTCTTTCCTCAGAAAAGGACAGTGGTTTAATGACAAATTGAGTGAAATCTCACTTGGCATGAAGCAAATAAAATAGTAAATATTTCAAGTTACCGCTTTGCAGTAATAGAGACTGCATTTAAAAATAATTGCTGTGGATCTGCCATATCATATAAAGGAAGAGAGTGACAATGCAACTGTGATGTGACACATCTGCATTACAGCTTTTCATCTCAATTCAATCTTTAACAGGCTCCATCAGCTGATTGTATTCAGTATATGAAGCGGTATTTTCCACCAGCCTCTACTGAAGAAGAAGTAGCAATCTCCTGATGCTTCCCGGCAATGACAAACCTGCCTGAATGTCATCGCTGCCACCACAGAGTGCAGCCGTCAGTCACAGGGTAGAGCTTATATAGATGTATGTCTCTGATGCTCCTCTGCTGAGCCCATCATGCACAGCCCATTGCGATAGAAACCAGAGCTAGGACTGGGACTGAGATCTAAAACCCCATTTTCTCCGCTCCAGGACTGTCAGACACTGGAAGATGAAGTGTTTTGCCCAGTTAAAAAAGTGGTGTGGGGCCATTAGAGAAAACAACAAGTTGCTGTAAGTTGCTCTGGTATGACCTGTCTCCTCTGTGACTTTTCCTGGCAGTCCCTCAGCATGTCTGTCACCAGCAGAGATGACTCAGACACACTGTCTGGGTTTCAGCAAATGTCCTTATATGTCTCAAAACAAACAGTTCACTGGCGCTTCAGCTGGGCTACAACCTCCACAAGTTCTCTGTATTGTATGTTGGAAGGACAAAACCCTTTGTCGAAGAGAAATCTCTTCTCCAAAGTCCTGCTTTGGATTGCTTATTTGAGGACAGGGCTTTTGTTTCATCAGAGGAAAGACTTAAAAACATCCACTACAAATAGGAAAACCACTGATGTCCACTGTCACTGTGGACTTTCCACATTGTTTTTTCTCAAAGCATGGAAGATGATTGATTAAATCTCTGTTGCATCCCATCATTGAAAGAATCCTGGATTTCGTCCTCAGCTAGACCCCAACTACTCCACTTAAATAAATTTGGATACACTTGGTCTACCCAATGCACACAAGCCAAGAAGCTTAACCCTTCTGCTGCAGAAGAGCAGCCACAGACCACATTTCTCATGGTACACTTGCATCTTTCACTGGTCTGACCCATGAGTTGATGGGATGTTCTTCTCTAATCTAGTCACTGAACTAAACTGACTAGTAATGTTGAAGGCAAAATGAAACTGTAATTAAATCACTTAATTTGCCACATGAGGTGTTTCAGGATCGATGAATTCATATTCACAAAGGGCACTGAAGGTGGAAAACTCTAAGGAAGCAACAGATAATAACCTACAAATGATCTAATCATCTCTAAGTGAAGTCAATAGGCATCATTTACTGACTTTGGATCAGATACCTCCCTCCTTTGCCACCTCCACATATGGTTTTGCCTGATACTACAACTGTGTTAGAGGAGTGACACTAACTGTACATTAATTCCTGCTAAACCTAAGTTTCAGAACGCCGTTACCAAAGGCTAGTTGCAATGGAGAGAGGAAACTTCGCATCATTCCTTGGCCTATTCCTGCTGCTATGCAGTGTTGTGAATACTGGGCAATGGCAGCAGCCTGGAAACACCATTTCTGGGCTGCTTTTGTCTGCTCAGACACTTCTGCAGAAAAGCTACTTGAAGCCTGCTCACACAGGGTAGGAGCCAGATTGCACCCAAAAAAAAAAAAAAAAAAAAATTACAACTGCCATCTTCCTCGTCTGCAAAATTAATGCTTGGTGCTCCACTTCATCTGCGTACAGTTGAAAGATTCTTCACTGTTATTATGTTTGAAGAGTTTTTTTCCAAATGTCATATTGGCATGTAACAACCCCAATATTCAGAACATGCAGGTGAACTTTCATAAAGCAGAGGAGAAAATTAACATTCTTCCTTATCAGAGGAAATTGAATCTGATTTTTCATTTCATCAAAACATCTCTTCACAGACAGGAAAAATCCCATAAATTGCTTTAACCCGTGTATCTGCCTAGAGTCCATTCTATATGCTATTGTAACAAAGCATGTACTCAAAGTAAATGAAGATAATTACCAATGAGTGCAAATACGGGGTTTCTGGATCCTTTTCTCAGACATTTCATATGTGACCATTTTACCATATGTTTACATTTAAAAATAACAATAAACTATATTAGATTGGAAGATAAAAGGGTATACATTAAAAATTCATGCAGAAAGCATCCCGTAGCTGTGATTACCATTATAACCATTCAAATCTAGTCTTTTCTCCCCGAATGTAAATGTGACCAAATCACAAAGCATGGCCAAATAACCCATTTCAAGGGACAGGGGGGTCCCGTGCTATCAGACTTCACAGTAAGACTCTCCTTTCATTTCTGGAATGAAAATAGGTAGGACCAAGAAATGACTGTGCGCAGTTCCATTTATTTAATGGTAGTTCAGGTGAATTCCTTGGTTTTTTACACTCGTGTTTCTAGTCCTAGGAATCCCCAGGGGTCAGACAGACTTCTTTAAGGCAACCTCACAGCTGTATAACTTTCTCAACCGGTAACAACCCCCTAACAGAGCACATCCCCATCCAGGCAGCTGCACCAGGGAGGAGTGACTGCCGTGACCTGGGGAGATGCCGTTCCCCGCAGATGCAGCAAGACCAGGAGGAATTACATGCAACTTTCTTTATCTTCCACATGTGCCAGAAGCAGGAGGCACGACCCATCGTAAGCATTACAAGTCAGGTCGTGTCACATCACAACAGCTTAGCAGCACTGGCCGGTGGCACAAGTCATGTCAGCAGTTAAATGACAGTAATGAAGTCACCTGTCAGGTCGTGGCTCCGGGAATCAAGTAACACATGCATATTGATAGCGCGTAACAGGATGCACACAGATACATCTTCATAAAGATAATATAAATCAAGCTCCTGACCAAGACAGGCGCATGTCACAGCTGTAAGATGTGGAAGTTAATTCATTTAAATTACATTTTAAACCAGACAGAACCATAATCTGTCCCGAGGCACATTAATACAGCAGGTATCCTGATCCATCTTTCAAAAGGTCCTGAGTTAGATCATTTTTTTCCTGCATTACAACCTCCCAATTGAAAACAAGCCCCAGAATTATATTTAAACTAAATTTCTCCTTCCATTTGTAAGTGCAAATTGTTACATATTTAGAAAAAATAAGTGTTTCAAGAAACCAGCTATGCCATGTTAGCAGCAAATGACCTGATCTCTAATAATAACTTCATACTTAACCAGGATTAATCCAAAATAGAAGTGCTCAACTGATACTGTTTCCCCAAGATAATATTTTCTTCATTTCCTGATAAAACTGGCCATGAATGTAAGTGTACTTAAGCAAAGAAAACTACACATTAGGCTCTTCAACACACATGAATACAAGCACAAGCTAATTTATAAGTCTTTAGCTACATTGCGTTGTAGGAATTTTTACAGCACTCTGCTTCCAGAGCAAAGAAGATCACAGTCTTTGTTCTTGACTGTAGCACCCAAAGTTCGAGTGTTCAGTGACACTTCTTGTGTGGTTGCTGTGGGGGGGAGAGGAGTACAGCTGGGATCCAGCCCTACTAACGTGAAAGATCCCCAAGACTTCAGGATATTTCTGCAAGAAAAGTGTAGTTTGATTTTACATACCTCATACAAAAGCCCAGATGCTGGCAGCATTTAGGCGCAATGATATGCGTAGACATGGTACCGGTGCATGCAAATAACCCATTTCTGAGCTTAACCAAAATGATTGCAGGAATGATGTTGGTATGCAACACTTCAATACTTCCTGGAAATTTGTTTTCTGTGGTGTCTTACTTCAGTTGCTGCTATTTTTACTGTTGTGTCTTAGAGAGTCTTTGAATGGAGGAGAGAAAATGCCACAGAAGCTAGATCTCAAAAAAAAAAGAAAAAAAAAAAAGAAAAAAGAGTTGCATGTTTTACAGCTGTAATATCGAAGTAGGAGACACCAGGCAGTGGACACTGAAATCAATAGTGTTGAAACAAAAGATGACAAAATGCAGACTCTTTCATTATCTGGTTATTAATTACCAAGACAGATTGCCAGGGCATTTCGCAAACTCTTCACCCTCAGATGCTCCTACTCACAATCACGTGTGTCTTAATGGGATACCCTAGCTGGGTGTATAGGAATTACCCTCCTGAATGGGACCAAGATCTCTCTCCTGTCTTTGGCAGGGGTCAGCACCAGCTACTTCAGCATAAAGTTTACAAAGCCCAAACAGGCAAGAATTGGGAGTATCCTTCTTCCACATCACAACTCATTTTCGCCTCTGAAAGGTAGGAATTGACTTTCAGTCCTCCCATGGGAGGCTGGGCATCCCTCCTAGCAGGATATCCCGGCCTCTTACAAACAGCAGTAATCTTGGTATCTGTCTAAACAACCGATTCGTTTTTTTGCATTATGCTGCATTCTCAGCCTCATGGACCCTGCAGGGCCACCAGCTCCTTGGTTCAATTTCACAGCTTAATTCAATCCCAAATTATCAAACAGATGCAATTACATTGTGACATTTGCATCACCGTGCTGTTCAAGCTGGACCACGAGCGCACGCGGGGTTCACGTGCGTGCCAGCAGACACAGCGCACTGCCGGCAGTAGCTGTCTCTAACAGCAGCCTCATGAGCCTTCCCCTCTGTTATATTTTATTTTATTTTACAAAGAAGTCAGACCGGTGCATTCATTCCCTAAAGGGCTTTACTGAATTGCAACAGCTTTGCAGAAGATGCTGTCCCTTGGCCCCGAGCGCCAGCACCCTGCACAGCCTGCAGCTCCGCAGGCAGCACCCAGCCCCAGCGTGAACCATGGCCAGTCCCTTTGGAGACCCTGTGGGGCTTTGGCCAGAAGGTGCTATAGCACGAGTGGGGACATAAGACTGCATGAAGGCCACCAAACTGAAGCACAACCCTGGATCCACCAGCTCATTATAAATACACACTTTGCAGTGTTGTACCTGGAGCTCCTTGGCTCTCCCAGGCAGTTCACCATACAGCCCGCATCTCCCGTGCTGGACATCACGGTTTGGACTGCACTTTACCCTGATGTTGAGGACAATGACCACATGTTGCAGCTGTCATTTTTTGTTATGATTACACCAACTTTCCCACTCCAATGCTTTTTTAAACAGCTTGTGTAATTGAGTGTATTCCTTCATTTACTAAGAGAGTACCATTCTCCTCACATCATATATAGCAGACAAAACATATTAAGAATTCTTCCTAATAGCACTAGATCATTATTCCCCTTGTAACTCTTCCTCTATACATGTTACTCAAAGGTTCAGTACAGGGCACCATTAAAAAAAGATTTAGGCCCCCAATGTTACTGGGGAACACCAGATCCTGCTTTTTATACCATAAAGTTACAGCTCTAAGGTAGCAAGCAGAGCCAGCAGAACATCTTCAAGGCCAGAAATAAGTGAGACAATGCCCCTCACAATTCCATCAGCCTTTTTTTTTAATGTGGGAAGAAGGAAGCACATTCCTGACCTTGCTTTGATGACACAATATCATCTCAATTCAATGCTGCAGGAGGAACGCTGGGCAGGTGGGATCCTGACCTGGGGAAGGAAACCAATCTACACCCCCATCGTTTTTTCAATGAAGCCATAATATTCAGATTGCTTTACAAAGCTGTGAATAGCAACAGAACAAGACAAGCACTGCCTTCAGCCCTAGTTATACCCTTCTCTTGAGATGATCTGCTCTGAAGTAACTGCAGATCGAGAAGGACCACATAGGTGCTGGGCTGGTAATAATTCTTTTTTTCTCTTCTTTCTCATTATTGGAATAAGCAGCAGCATTGAGCTAAAAATAAGACCAAGCTTTCTCCAGATCTGCAATTATTCTCTCGACCTGCACTTGCCTACATTATTTCTTTCACTAATCACTACAGCACAAAATATGCCAGAATTGTTTGAAATCCGAGTCCAACCTCAGACACAGTAAAAGACTAATAATGAATGTTGTTTACACACGTTTAATTCAACATACCAGAAGCAATTTTCTCACTCTCTTTAGCATTTTATTTGCTTATAAATACAAGTCAATACCACAAGATGGCACTTTCTTACTTGCGACACACACTATTATGAACACTTACCCTCTTCAAAAGTTCCCAGATGTTTACGGCATGTGACGTCTCAGTGGTTTTGAAACATTTAAAAAAGCAAGACCTTCTACAAACTGCATTTGTGTTTGATGTATATTAAATGAGGTCAGGTAATTAAATTCAAAAAAAGAATTTATAAATATTTCAGATAAGAAAATTTAAATACAAAAGCAGAGTTTGTATTAATTAAAATGAATAACAATTTAAACTGGCCATAATGTATCTACATGGTTTAATATAATTTAAAATACTTTTTAAACAATCAAATCCTCTAGCCATTCATCAAAACACCTATCTACTCAACTCTTTAAAAAATATTCTTGGTTAAGAATCCACCTATGCTTTTTCATAACGAACCTTATTCTGTCCTGTAGGTGGAAATGAAGCAAAATCATATTCCAGACTAGAAAACAGGATAAGAAGGAAGAAACTTTAAAAAAACTGATAACTTCAGACACTTCAGCTCATTCTTCCTTGCATTTCTTAAAATACATGATCTGGTTTTAAAGTCTTTGAACGAAATGTAAACACTAGAAAACTCATTGTTGAAATATGTGAAGAATAAAGAACGCTGCACTAATATAGTGCATAATGATGCTGTGTCAAACTTGTCATTTACAGTAAATGTCACATTTTCCTCAGGATTGTCATGCCTTTTTTTTACTAATTCCTTTTGATGTCTGTAGATTCTCTCTCTCTCTTTTTTTTTTTTTTTTTTTTTTTTTAATTCCCATTGCTCAACAGGAAGAGATGTATTTTCTGGTCTCTTCAGAAAAGTTTCACAAGATCCAAGTCTTTAACTCCATTTTTTTTAATAAAGAGGTGGCAAAATTTTAAGGTTGCAATACTTCTGTTCTGCCCCGTATATTACACATCAGGAGATTCCTCAAAAAACTGAGAAGTCGGAGAGTTCCAAAAAAGAAAGCAGTTAAGGCAGTCGATGTCTACATTTGGATTTCTTTTTTATGTTACATATCAATGTCTCCATCATAGGCTAAGGTTAGAGGCTTCTGCTGTGGAGGAGTGCTTTGATGCTGCTTTGTTTTTTTGCTGCAAGAAAAGGATTTCAAGAGACAAAATGATAAACTGTAATAAGCTCAGAAAAGTCATGAAAAATGAAACTTCAACAAAAAACCAACTTCCCATGCTGGTTATTTCATTTTGCAACCAGGTGACACTGCAGTACAGCAACTACTTCCAAGAAAAAACACATGGACCCGCTTGAGTGCTATTTTGTGTGCGGTACGGACACACAACCTGCTGACAACAGGCAGCCAACTGTGCTCTTCGTCTGGAGAGGAAATAAAACATATTTGTCTCCCATGTCTTCTCACAGCTGACAAAACAAGGAACCCCTTGCAGAAAAATTGAAACAAGAACTGTCTAGGAGTGGGATATTCTAATTTTTTCTTTGGCATGGTAGTGAGGCAACAATAATTATTATTGAGAAATACACTGCCTCACCAGCCTTCGAGTAATGGAGAACTATGTAACGTTATTTAAAAAATCCTCTGTATGCTCCACTGTGAAGCCATAGAGAAATAGCAGCTACATGGCTTGGAAAATAAGGAAGCTGCATCTCCTAAGCAGCATCCAAATGCTGTTATTTAAGCTTTTAATTGAAGACAGAGACTGAGAGAAAGGCAGAGACCGAGAGAGAATAAAGTGATTTGGGAAGAAAGAGGGCAACGATGCTGTCAGGTTGTGGCTCTTTGGTTGCCTGCCCTGATCTGACAGGGCTTGGGGCAGCTGCACTTTTGTAAAGCCAGGGCTAGCTCTGTGGTCCTCAGGGACAGCTGTGGGCATTGCAAGACACACGGATGCTGGCCACTTCTCCCTTTTGTATCCTCCAAGACACATCAGTGGCAGTGCCTTTCCAAATATTCAAACCAGAGAGCGCAACACTAGCTCTGCCACGCCAGGTCTATCACCCCTGCCCGGGGCGACTGCTGCTTTGGAGGAGGGCAGACATCTCCCCCACCAGTAAAGCCCAGCAGCAGTGATGCACTGGTGTAGACCAGGGCTTTGGTACACCCAGTGCCCTATCTCCAACAGTGGCTGGTAACAGCAGCTTTAGACACAGGACATGTTTCCACCTGATGTATTCACTGCAAAAACCTATTTAGGGATTTCCTAAGCTGGAGCGTACATCCAGAAACCCACAATTAACACCAAGAGACCCAATCTCCCGTGAACTGTTATGCCATCTTTGAATCCATTTATCTTCCTGGCATGCACAGTCCCCACCAGCGGTAAGCTCACAAGGTAATTTTGCACTGTGTGAAAAATAAAATTTTTTGTTTATTTTAAACGATCATTTCATCAGATACCTCCTATTTCTTATATTGTGGGAAATAAAAATTCCCTAGTGCCCTTTTCTACTCCATTCATGATTTCATAGATCTCTATTGTATTCCCACGTCAAACATCATTTTCCAACTGAATGCCCCTATTCTATTTAGTCCTTCCTTGAGCGGAAGCCAGCTCCTCGATCCAATCAGCCTCCTTGCCTTTTTTCAGTTTTACTTTATCTTTCTTTTAAAGAATACAATAAAAAGCCCATTCTAATCCCAGCAGAAGTCTGAATAAATATAAGGGCCTACTGATAACCAAAAAGAATTCTTTCCCTGCACGGCCACCATACTTCTTCACAATTATGTCCAATAACATTTACAATTTGGAGAGTTTTAAATTACTCTGAGGTAGGGGCCAAACGAAGACAATTGAGTAATCAAAGTTAATCCTTTCCTAAAGCCTTGAGGATTAAATCTCTGCAACACAGAGCATTGTGATGTATTTTGGATTGTTAAAATAAAAGCAAGCTAGATTTTAGTTAAGGACAAAATACATGCCATACTCACCACATCAGGTAGGATGTAAAAATAAGGAAAACTATAATTAGGAACCCGCCAGCTGACACTCCGTATACCCACATCTTCAGTTTACCATCTGTTGGAAGATGAGGAAAAAGGACAGAGGGAGAAAAGGGGAGAATAAAAAACTTTACTCTAAAATACACGAATTCTTAAGAGAGTAAGTAAAGAGAAGGCACGTAAGCAAAATTAGTAGCATCCTTGATGGGAAACACAGCAAGGACTGGCTGGGGATAATCCATAAACCCCACATTTTTGACAGCAAAAAAGGTTCCTGTAAAACTCAATCATTTTAAAGACAAAATCTTAACTTTGGTAAGGAGTGTAGATTTTGCTCAAAGAAAACTGAAACTGAACTCTTCATCTCAGTTTTCCAAAGCAGCATTATTTCATAACCTCCCCTCTGGCCGAACTCCTGCAGTTCATTACAGGCAGCCCGGGCTTATGGTGCAGCACAAGAAATACAACCCAGCCAGGCACCCACCCATGGAAAGGAGCAGGGGCACGAGTGCCTAGACCTTTCTCCTGGGGCAGGGACAGGCAGCAGACCTGCCTGCAAAAGGTGGGCCCAGATGCAGGACCTCCTGCAGCGGGTGGCTGAGCTGCAAGAGGTGGTGAGAAGGCTGCATAGCATCAGGGAGGCTGAGATGCAGTTAGATAGCTGGTTCCAAGCGCAGTCTGCAGTGGAACCACAGCCAAGCAGCCAACAACTCCCCCACCGGCACACACAGAAGGGAGGGGGGCCAATAATGCAGAAGAATGGAAGCTTGCAATAGCAAGGACAGACTTCCCCCAAAGCCTGAGGTGCCCTTGCAGAACTGCTTCATTGCTTTGCAGACTGAAGAGGAAAGATCTGTCACATCAGGAGAGACGCCGGAGCTGAGTAAAGCAGCCCTGTCTGCTCCCTGTGTAACAACCAGGGCAACTAAGAAAAGGCAATGGGTGACAGTAGTAGGCGACTCTCTTCTGAGAGGTACGGAGGCTCCCATCTGCCGACCTGACACACTCTAGAGAGGTGTGCTGCTTACCAGGGGCTCCTATCAGGGATGTCACTGAGAGACTATCAAGCCTCGTACACTCCACCAACTATTATCTATCTGTTGCTGTTGTTTCATGTTTCAGTGATACAGCCAGGGGCAGTCTGAGGAGTATCAAGGATTACAGAGCCCTGGGAGCAGCGGTAAGAGACTCTGGAGCACAGATAGTTTTTTCATCAGTCCTCCCAGTCAAAGGGAAGGGGTTTAAAAGGTCCAGTCAAATCTGGCAAATCAGCAAATGGTTACAGGACTGGTGCCACAGCCAGGGGTTTGGCTACTTAGACCATGGGACTCGCTTTGAGAAACCTGGTCTACTGGAGGCTGATGGGATCCATCTGTCAGAGAAGGGGAAGAGCATCTTCAGCCACACGCTTGCCAAGCTGGTGAAGAGGGCTTTAAACTAAAGTTGCCAGGGAAGAGGAACCTCAATCCAACCCACTCCTACCAGTTTGATGCCAGTGCCAGCAATAGATGCCCAGAGCCTGGAGAGGGATCACAGGTCAGTAAGAGAGCACCTGAAGAGCAGCACAAAGGAATTCCAGCCACTCCAGCCAGTCACTTAGCTTCATCGGAGACCCAGTGTAAATGCCTCTGCAAACACACATAGCATGGGGAATAAACAAGAGGAGTTAAAGATGTGCACACGCCTGCAGGGCTATGATCTTATTGGCATCATGGAGACGTAGTGGGATGGTTCCTGTGACTGGAGTGTTGGAATGTAAGGATACAGGCTCTTTAGGAAGGACAGGCAGGGGAGACAACGAGGTTGTCACCCTCTATGTCAATGACCAGCTGGAGTGCATGTAGCTCCGCCTGGGGATGGATGAGGAGCTGACCGAGAGCTTATGGGTCAGGATTAAAGGGAGGGCAGGGACAGGTGACATTACAGTGGGGGTCTGCAACAGGCCACCCAACCGGGAAGACCGAGTGGATGAGGCCCTCTATAGACAGGTAGAAACAGCCTCATGTTCACAAGCCCTGGTCCTCATGGGGGACTTCAACTACCCCGGTATCTGTTGGAGGGACAACACAGCAGGGCATAAGCAATCCAGGAGGTTCCTGGAATGTGTTGATGACAACTTCCTTCTCCAAGTGATAGAGGAGCCAATGAGGAGAGGTGCTATGCTGGACCTTGTTCTCACCAACAAGGAGGGGCTGGTGGGGAATGTGAGGCTCAAGGGCAGCCTTGGCTGCAGTGACCATGAAATGATGGAGTTCAAGATCCTTAGGGCGGTGAGGAGGGTGCACAGCAAGCTCGCTACCCTGGACTTCAGGAGAGCAGACTTTGGCCTCTTCAGGGACCTGCTTGGTAGACTACCATGGGATACAGAACTGGAGGGAAGAGGGGCCCAAGATAGCTGGTTAATATTAAAGGATCACCTCCTCCAAGCTCTGGAGTGATGCATCCCAACAAAGAGGAAGTCAAGCAAAAACACCAGGAGGCCTGCGTGGATGAACAAGGAGCTCCTGGACAATCTCAAACACAAAAAGGAAGCCTACAGAGTGTGGAAGAAAAGACAGGTAGCCTGAGAGGAATAGAGGGAAATCGTCCAAGCAGACCGGGATCAGGTTAGGAAAGGCAAAGCCGTGACAGAATTAAATCTGGCTAGGGATGTCAAGGGCAACAAGAAAAGCTTCTATAGGCACGTCAGTGAAAAAAGGAAAATTAGGGAAAACGTGGGCTCTCTCCAGAAGGAAATGGGAGACCTGGTTACCTGGGATATGGAGAACGCTGAGGTACTTAACGATTTTCTTGCCTCGATCTTTACCACCAAGTGCCCCAGCCACACCACCCAAGTCACAGAAGGCAAAGGCAGGGACTGGGAGAATGAAGAACTGCCCACCATAGGAGAAGATCAGGTTCAAGACCATCTAAGGAACCTGGAGGCACACAAGTCCATGGGACCTGATGAGATGCACCTGCAGGTCCTGAGGGAACTGGCAGATGAAGTGGCTAAGCCACTATCCATGGTATTTGAGAAGTCGTGGCAGTCTGGTGAAGTTTCCACTGACTGGAAAAGGGACAATATAACCCCCATTTTTAAAAAGGGAAAAAACGAAGACCCAGGGAACTACAGGCCAGGCAGTCTCACCTCTGTGCCCAGTAAGATCATGGAGCAGATCCTCCTGGAAACTATGCTAAGGCACATGGAAAATAAAGAGGTGATTGGTGACAGCCAACATGGCTTCACCAAGGGCGAATCATGCTTGACGAATTTGGTGGCCTTCTACGATGGGGTTACAGCATTGGTGGGTAAGGGAAGAGCACCTGACGTCATCTACCTGAACTCGTGCAAAGTGTTTGACACCGTCCCACATGACATCCTTGTATCTAAATTGGAGAGACATGGATTTGATGGATGGACCACTCGGTGGATAAGGAATTGGCTGGATGGTCACACTCAAAGAGTTGCAGTCAACGGCTTGATGTCCAAGTGGAGACCAAGGATGAGTGGCATTCCTCCATAAATACCTGGGGGTCAACTGGGGTAAACACCAGCAAGCACAAGTGAATAAGCTACTTAAGAGGTGAAAAAATGCTTGGGCAACAAATGGGAACAAATTCGGCTTAGAATAAAAACAAAAATATGCTTTGTAATAGGAAGAGGAATAAAGCTGTGCAAGAGCTTTCTAGTTGGGCCACAGGAGCAGGAAACATAACTGGCTTTAAGACAAGGTAAGGTTCTTGATAGGACTGTTTGGGTTGCAACAACAGGGACCCACTCTGTGATCCTTGCAGGAACCCCTCCACGCACATACGAGCTTGAGTGTGTTGAAACACTTCCTTCTGATAGAAAGTCTCAAAACACATTATTTGGACAGGTCCTTAATTACAAGCTTTGCATTAATAATAATAATATTTTATAAGATCAATATTTCTGTTTCTTGCTCCATTCTGGCTGTACAGCTTTCCCTGTGGGGAGAACCGATTGTATTTTTCCCATGCAGCAGTAGTCCGAGCTGATTCACATCAACAGAGCTGTTAATACATACTGGAGGCAGGAATATGAACCTGCGCTGTGCCCACAGACATGGTTTGACAGAGGCCATTTCAAATTCAGTCATGCGAGTGGGGAGCTACTTTACGGAAAATCACTGAGCCTGTTCTACATTTTATGTTTGAATGATGAATTTTTTCAAAGGGAAACATATTTAATCAGAACCCATTCTTTCTTTTTTCTTCCAGGCTTTGTGGAAAGGCTGAGTACCTCTCGCAGATTTTCTCTTCTCTGCAAAACACTTACAGCCTATCTCCCATGTGAGAAGAGCTCTGTTCATCAGGTCTGGGTTCGTTTTATTTTTTTTGCTGGATATGAAATTTGTTGCCCTCTCAACCGGAGATGGCCAGGAAACATTTAGCAGTCCTACAAAGGGACTGTCATAGCCACAAAAAGGCATCCCACCATGTCTGCTATGAAGGCAGCTATGCTCTCCATCCTCAACATAAAAGCATTGGACCATGTCATCCTACAATTTAAACAATGCTATTTAAATTGCCTCTCAACTTGAAAAAAGTTTCTGTACCTGAACTCTGGCCTCCCAGAGTGTGGTAAAGAAAGGAAAAACACAGCCTGATTTGAAATCAGTTCTGTGCACTCCTGCAGAGCATTTAAAAGAATAAAAAAATCAGCCTCATTAAATTGTAATAAAATTTGTGTTCCAAACTGTAAATGGGAAGGGAAATCACAAATTAACTGGAGAAAGGCACGTATACTTTTACTGACAGATATAAGTCTTTAGACATACACAAATGTCAAGGACTATGGTACTGAAGGGCAGTAAATGCCATCCATACAGGGAGCATTCACCATAGACCTGCTATCAAGAGTGTAATGTAGGTAACAGCGGTTTCCTGGCTCAGCTAGCAGTAATTATTGCAAATGCCCAGACTAGTAAGCCCGAGAGCCTGTTTAAGGGGAGTAATTACATATTTTGTCAAGAAGCTAGACAAAGGGGAGTGGTTTGAAGAGCACCAGCCTTGAGCTGGCGTCTGAAGGGCTCATGCCGACTGAAGGATGCCATGGGCTTGGTGATACATTTGGCACACATGGAGCACGTTTATTCCTATCCCATATATTTTTTTCTATAACATTTTTGCCCTAAAATTAAATAAAACCGTGTTATGTAAAAGCTTCTTAGTCCCTATTTCTGTCTTGTAGTCCCTGGGGGAGAACTGGCTCACAGATGCTGCACTGAGGTTAAGCCCACCACAAGCTTTCAGGGCTGCAGCCTCAAATGCTGATTTAAAAAGAGAGGATTGCAGCATCCACCTACGCCTCTCTCCCTTTTTCTAACCCCGTAAAGGTACCAGCTGAAGAGATGACACCTAAGTAAGGCAGCCTACAGAGGGCCACGGATGCTGACAAAAAGGCAATTAACCCCAAACCTGTGACTCAAACTGCTGGTGAATTGTGTGGGCTTCTGGGTGATGGGTTTGATTGAAAACCAGCCGACTTTAAAAAGCTTTGGACTGAGCTGTGAGCTCGGAGACTGTCAACGCAAAGGTTAACTACTGTATGCAAATCAAATATGTAAATGTAACATTCAAAGTGTGATCACATATATCAGACAGAATTATGGCTCCCTGAATCCCGTAACAGAACCTTTCGTTACATGTTTTCTAAAGTCTTGTGTTCATTACAAACTAATAGCAAACAAACGCAATGTCAGGTAACAGAAGAGGGGGAAGACTGCACTGGAGAATATGGGGAGAACGAATGCGTTTCAGTAAAACTTGATGTGCCTGACACCTTTGTCTCCCATTTTGAAGTCCTATTTGCATTTTAGAAATTTATTTTCAATAAATTAATCCTGCAAAATAACAGTCAAAATGGTAATCAGCTATTACAGCTGCAGCACCAGTCCTGTGGACCAGTCTGGGCACATCCAAAACATGGTTTCAAATGGGAAGCATTTTATGGTTTGCAAGTAAAAGATCTGCTTGGGATGCACAGCCTGGGCACAGCACCTTGCCTGCCTTTTGTGGGGTGTTTTTTAATGTCTTAAACACTTTGAACTCTATGTTTTCTACCCTGTTTTTTCATATACTTTTGAAATATGGCAAGAAATAACCAATGTTTTCTTTAATGAAATCTTAAGTACTTTCTGCTCTGAATCTTCTGAAGCGCTAGTGATCAATATCTTTCCTGGTCCAAACATATTACTTCTAGAAACATCATCAGATAATAGTTCTAAGCATCCCCCCAAATCACATATGAGTATACTTTCACAAAATATTATTGCTTCATTCTGTCTTTACTATCTCTCAACATAAGAGATTGTGATTACTCTGTAGAGGCACAAAGGAATGAAAGGTGGCATGCGAGTTCGAAACTGGAAGGCTGCTCTGCAGCTCCTAGACACAATCTCTGATGTTACGATCTACAAAGCTTGTACCTTTCTTCTACAGAAATGTTGTAAAGACAATTTATTCCATTCATATTTAAGTTTTTCACCTGGATTAAAAGGTTGAATAGACCATCCTTTGAAAATGTCGTGCATTTTTGAGTTGACAGGTTTATTTTTTCCAGCAATGGTCTTAACATCAGCTTTCTTATCTTCTAAACCTGGTACCTTCATGCAGTAATCCAGGGAACCATCTGATCTCATTATTTCTGTATATCCTCGCTCACAACCGCAGACTCCTCTCTAGGTGATAAAAGGGAATTGAGTATTAAACCAAATAGTATCCTCTCACAGAACAGTGCAAATTGTAGGCAAACTATGAAGAAACTGCAAGGTATATCCTGCACATGCAACTTCACCACCACCAAACCAAACAAGCCAGGAACCAGTGCTCACAAATCCATTTCAGTTCAAAGAGCCAAAATATATTTGGGGAATTGGTTGAAAACCACAGTAATTACAGAGAAGCCCAACATACAACATTTTCATCCTAACAGGCTTAGTAACAAGCATCTGTGGCTTGATCCAAACTCCTCAATAACAATTTTCCCTCTGACCGTGCTGGGCATTCGAAGAGACAAACAAGAAACAATCCCACTTCAGACCCAAACCCTTCCCATGTATTTCCACTCCAGTATTTCATAGGGATATCTGAAATTAAGCTTGCTTTCTTACTACCCACTGCCCTGGATCAGTCTAAGCAGTTTCTTCAAGACGTTTCTTAGCAGTCTGTGGTTCACTAAATAGATACTCCATTTTCTGGATTTTTACTTTAAAACAGCTTTTTTAGATTGTTTTTCTTTGCTAATTATCTTATAATTACAATGCTGAGGGTCTGATACTCTCAGTTACAAACCAAACAGGCGATTGATTTACAATCTCTGAGATAAGAATTTAACTCTTGACATCAGTTTTGTTGCCACAACATCCCACACTTGTTGACAGACATGATCCTGAGCTTTTTTTGGACAAAAGGTGAAGTCTCAAGAGTTTTTATAGCTAGTAAATTCATGCTTAGCCATCATTTTTATGTTCCTGTAGGCTCTGAGCACTCTCACGACCCTCCTCTAAGCCACATTCAATTGCCCAAGAGCTAGTTTCCAATGGCAATTCCTCAGATGAAGCTGAGAGCTGTGGAGGCCGTTTTCAAAATATAAATATCTAAACCCCAACTGCCCCTGGCTACTTTAAGGGTTCTGGGTTTTATATCCATCACAGTACTGACATGGATAAGGCATTTTGGGAAGCTCTTGCCCTGGAGTCCGGTGCTGCAGGAAGGGACATTCGTAACCTCTGGGCTCATGTTTGCTCAGAGGCAAAGAAGTGGCAGTGGCTCCATGATTCAGCAAGTTTTGCAGATGCTCAACTTTTCAGCAAAAAAGGTTAATTTCCGGTTTTGCTTTCGCAGGCAGTATGGGGGTGGTGGGATCAGGCTGCTACAGCTTCCCTACGCTCAGAGGGGCAGAAAAGGACATACTCTTTTATGTCCTCTTTTACAGAAGTTTTAAACAGTTCATTTTCTACAGCACAGTACAATAGCATTCAAGAAAATTAAACCAAGAGGTTCCAAAACCCCTCCACAGAACAATACCAAACTTGCAACAACACATAAATAGTCTATCATTCATTTGTGCGGATTTATGGTTTCTTTTCAGACCGAAATTCTCACAACTTCCTCAAGGTGGTACCGTGGACACACTAAACTATTTTCTAGGTCCTGGAATGCATTTAAGGTACAGAAGCTAATTGAACAGATTTTGTGGTGTTAATTTCTCAACCATGTTCTGCAGCGAGCAATTACCTGTGTGCAGTAGGAGAATGGTTTTCTGCAGGCCGGGCTGCAGTGCCGAACTTCTGCAGGTTTCATCCGAAGAGCACACCCTCCTGTAAAAGAAAATACTGAGTGCCTTCAAGGGCACGTTTTAAAATGTTTTTGACTTGGATCACCATATTGTAAGAAGTGCTTGCTTGCTTATTTTATATAGTTAAATACTAGTCTATTGAGCACATTAGCATAATATCTGTAGGCATTGCATTTATTAATTTGCCTTAACAAGGTAGGGAATTATTATCATACCCATCTTGTTAATGGAGAACAGAGATATACAGATTTAAGCAATTTGCCACAGGCCACATAGGAAGTTGGGGACAGAATCAGGAATTAGATGCAGATCTTCTGTGTCCTCATTAATGTCTTATCTATATAAGAAGACATAATCCACGTATTGCTTTTGCCCATCCTCACTTGGAGAAGTCTGTGCTTTTATAGGAATAAGAACATGTTAATGAGTTCTTAACTACTTGGCAACCTTTGCACATAAAACTTTTGTTATTATCTTAACTAGTCATTAAAAATAGAACTAGATAAGAACATCTTAATTTTCATTTCTACTCTGCTTATTGAGAGAGATCCTACGGATGTGCAAGCCCTACTGCCTTTGCCAATCTCTCATGGAGCTTCAAAGTGCTGGCCGTGAATTCCCCTTTTCATCCTGTGCTGGCAGAATTTGTAGGTCACAGCAACAGCAGGAACCTCACAGTTTGAGTGATTTGAGATTCCTGTGTGTTGAACAGAAGAATAGGTACAGAAGCTGGGCTCTACCACATGTGTGATATTCTCTTCTGTTCTCCACAGTTACAGGAAGGTTGCACTAATGGCTATGCAAGCCAGCCCAGGCAGCCCTTTTAGTATATGTACACTCACTTCTTCCTATGACCAACCCAACAGTAGGGGTAACTCACCCAAATACTCTCATGTAATACATGTGTGATGTTGACCTGACAGCAAGGCTGGTGAGCTCCCATCTGTCTTTCCTACACACAAATCTGAACTGAAATTCTGGAGGAGTTAGGAAGGATGTCCAGCTTCCCTCTGAGCAACTGGTGCAGAAGAAGAAAAACATGAACGGAGACTTTTCATTCATAATCGTGCATGGCAATTTGTGGATATACCTGTGACATTTATTCCATCTGAGCGCTGACACCACACTGTACGTACGTTGTTTCGCCAAAGGCTGGTTTTCCACAGGTAGTCATAACACTTCCCTCCTGCAACATCAATACCAGTTAGTCTTCACCTTGCAACAAAACCAGAATAAAGTCTTGAACGGGAAGAAGCAGCGCTGTGGCCACACTACCTGAGCAAGGTCGTGTTTCCATCGCTTGTCCAGAGCAGCTCTCCTGGTTCTCAGGAGATTGGACGATAAACGCCCTGGATCGAGACTGGTGCCCCATTGTCTCGAAGCTCCTGCCATTGATGCAGGTGAGCTCGCAGGAGCTCCACTCTGACCACTCTGTCAGGTGGCAGTCACCTGCACGTTGAAAGAATAAATCAGGTTTTCAAAAGCAATCAGCCTTAAAGGGTAAGGACAACTAAATATATAACAACTTTAATAGTGAAATACCCCCCAGTTTATCACCCAGTGGTATGCAATTTTCAGATTTTCTGCTTCATGGGGAATCTCATTTTCTCAAAAAACAGAAGTCTTTTTCAGGTGATCTAGAAACAGCAGACTGAGCATTTACCTGATCTGCTGAAGTACAAATTCTTTCTATGAAGGCTGACAGTACTCAGAGCTATGGAAGCCTCTCCATCTCTGACAGCTATCTCTGGCAGAAATGCACCATGACTTTCCAAAGACTTTACCTGGGCAAGGCACAGAGCATGGTAACTGCAGCACACTGTCCTTCAATGGCAGCTCACCACATAACACATTTTCTACCAGTTTGGATGTACCAGAAACAGATGCATCATGCACTACACAAGTGAGGTTGCGGACTTGCAATCCGTCTCCACACTGTCCACCCTACAAAATGATAGAAGGGAACAGAGACACACATCACTGATGTTAGCAGATAACAGAAGAAACACAGTTGATTCCACCTAAAAAGACTTCAAAGATACAAATTTGGTCTTTGGACTGCAATAGTATCCCCAGTTATGGGAAGAAGATGGAGATCTCCTCTGTACATATCTCTACAGAAGCTCAGAGGCAGGGTAGAACCACATAGAAAAGTGTAACATAACCAAAGGTGGAGAAGAGGTGGTTACCATAAAAAATTAATACTGTCTTTGGGGTCAGCCCTTTATGCCTTTTACTAGAGCTAGTGAATTTACTGATTCTTAATTAATGCCCGGTTATATGAACACAGACATTTTTGGCTTCTCTAAAGAGTCCAGGAGCAGAGCCTGCCCATATGGAACAGTCATTTCCACTCACCTCCTCTGATGATACAGCCCAATAGGAGCACTTACATTGTTTAAACCCAAAAGGAGCACTTACCTTGTTTAAACTCTGCAACAGCAAAAATCCTCCAGTACACTTAATTAGACTGCAAGGGTTATTGCACATTAGGCTGTTTGTGTAATTTATTAAAGGGAGCTATTGGTTCTGGAGTAGACAGAGATCACCAACTTGTGTCACATACTCTACCAAAACATCACCCAAAGTCAGCCATCACCTGTTAGCACTGAACCCCATTTGAACAAGCAATAGCAGGTTCCATCTGAGCCACTCCATGCTCATCAGCCCAGTTCTGAAACACTTAGCCATACACCAGACTACTGGCTGAAGAACACTTTCTTTATCAGAAAATCAATACTGTTTGGCTAAAGCGATGATCAAGGGCTGAAGATTCTGTAAGAGCTGAAGCACCGAGGCTATTTCTAGAGGCTGGAATTGTTTCATTCTCGTCTGAGAAACAGAGCTGCAATGATGTTTGAGGTGCACACCTTAAACCTGCATGATGCTTTATGAATGTGTGCCTGAAGCCTTGCGGAAATGGCACTTTACAAAATTCAGTAAATAAAACTCAAGAAGAAGGATGAAACATTGCTCTTATATAACCAAGGGAAGTGCTCCTTTGGATCACTTGGCAGTGGATTCTTTTAAAATAATGGACTTCATCTGCAGAACAGAATGGCTCCTACCAAGTGCATGCATTCAGCAACGGGTTTGCTAGCAGGAGTCTCAAGAATGGCTCTCCTGCACACACCTAGTAGCTTTTTCATTCTCTCCATCTCTTCTATTGCAGACCCACAATGAAAGGGAAATAAGAGTAAAACTAGCCATTGCTAATCGAAAGCATCTTAGAGAAGTATTAGTGTAGATTTACTATATGCAGCCAGATTTCAAGTTTTTACCACTGTGTTTCACTTTAGTCAGTATGTAACTTACTGTTCTAAATTACTGTTTCACTGCTGAAACCTCTATTGCGGTCTGAGATTAATGGGGTGTGAATAACTCATGCAGCTGTCAACTGGGTTAAAGCTCTTAGAAATGGCTGGTGGAAACAGAAGATGATGTGGAGAAAATTCTCAGGGGAAATGGGCACTAATCAAACTGCAGTGTATTTCCAGCTCAGAGTGGCTCAAGGAATGACTAAATGACTAGAGAGGGCAAAAAAAGTTTTTAAAAAGATACTTATTCTTCTATAAACAATATATAAGTGTTTATATATGTATCAATATATAAGTAGTTATAGGAGTACTGAGATATAAATATAAATATGTGAAAACAACACTTTCTTTTTGGTACAGCAGTCTCCACTATAAAAGTCGACATGCAACATTCTTCATTATTGTATCACACAATGTTGGATAGACATTCACATTTTTCAATGTTTAGAATAGAAAATATATAGAAACCATGAACTCTCAAACAATCCCAAAGATAAAGGTTCACTTTTTAACAGTGGCTTCCATTTGCTTGCTTTCTTTCAAGACCAGCAATGTGTTCTTAACAATCAGTTGAACACACTTAAAAGATAAAATGTCATCCTGTCATTTACAGTAGGAGATTTTTTTGATTTATTTGGTAAGGTCATAAGCAATGCAGGAGCACTGCATTAACATCCTTATGATCTTCAAAATTATTCATGTCCCCAAAATTATACATCTGAAGATTAATTAATAGGTGTGGAATCATTGGAAGTTCGCTGCAGTAATGGCACACTGAGGATGCAGGGAATAGCTGCTAATCAGAGGAGAACTGCCAAGGAAACTATGACATATTCAAAATTCAGGGGATCAAATCTGTATTGTAAATGCTCTTCTTTGGAAGATATGATCATCTGAGGTTTGCCTAGAACCAGGATTTGCCTCTTGAGTCACAAGCTCCTCGCAGGAAATATGCAGGGATTTGACTTCCAGAGGGGATCTCCTCCATTTGGCTGCAAAAATTTCTACGCTGACCCTGTGGAGGATGCAGAACCAATCCTGGGTTCCCTAAATACAGCCTGGAGATAGGGGCCCCTCCATGAGCACCTGCCTGGAGCTTCTGCCTCTCACCCCTCTTGCCCCCAGCCGACCACCAGTAAAATAAGGAGAAGGTTTACACCAGGACTGTGTTTTGACAGCCAGGTATTTTCTGACTTTAGCAACACACTAAGATGAGGCAGCATCTGCACAAACCTTCTCTCACATCACCCTCCGATATTTTCCATATATAACACACTAATAAGACAAGAGATAACAGTCCTAATGAGATGCTTTGCCCAGACGTGCCTTTAAGAAAAGTTTTCCCTTTTCAGCTTTTACTGGGGTTCATGTGTGTTCACAATTATTTTAGGTAAAGAGTTGATTGGGCAATGCTTTCACAGGTTGATGAGTATTTAATCAGGTAAAAGTTTTCTCTAATGAGGAAGCGTTGCACGACCACATTTAAGGGAGTGCTTTTAAAACACAATAGAAAGGAAGGGTTCTTAGTCTTATGAATGTTAGGCACCTAGTGCTTGATAATATCTAGCTACTTCACTTATATATGAACAGTGTCAGCCACTGCTATTTTTTTTTTAAGCTAATCAGGGTAAACCACTTCAACTCCAGTAAGAAAATTATTAATGTAATGTAACCCTTTAAGATTAGGTGTATTGACCCCATTTCCCAAGTTCCCTCTGAATGCAGCAGAAATGCCCCACGCCTGCCGGAGGTGTGCCTGTGACATGTGTAATTACCCGGAGAGCAATGCACTCATTTCCGTACTGTGAATATCAGCAATACAGAACACTTAGCAGGCTCTATTCCTAAATATGCAGACACTTCTAATTAGTCACATGGAGTCAATTTAGCATAAAATAGTCCTTCTGCAATTAAGAAATGCAGTCTCAGTTATCTCATAATACAAAGAAAAAATATTTTAGCCTTATAATTAATTGTCCTGTTTATATTATTAACAGGAAGACACTTTCACAATATGCATTTTGGTCTTACCGTAGAATGCATTCACCTTATTTCACAAAGCATCCTTGAAAACAGGACTTCTGAAAGCTTTCTTTAGAAAGTAAGCTTAAGTTTCTTCTCCAGTAAAGCACAGGAATAAATCATCCTGTATTTATGAACTCCATTTAATTCCTAAGCACCTCATTAAAGAGAAGTGAACACGAATAAAATGGCTCCTCTCCAAAACAAAGCAAAGGGCAGAGAAACTACATTACAGTAATTTAAGGAAAGAAGCAGGCCCTATCTCACTGAAAGCGTGGGATCATATCTGGGTTAGGGAAGGCTGTGATTACTTGCTCTGAGCTGAAATTTAGCTGGGTTCTGGATGCGTGCACTTTTAATCTGCATGGTATGTTATTTACCTGGAGTTTGCTAGGGTGTTAATTCAGCTTCCCTACTAATTCTTTTATCAGCTATGTTAGCTCCTACGGTTGAAGGCCTCTTCGCTAATGTTTAACAGAATTTGCTGGACAAAATATGAGCTGATGTTATCATTTTGTTATATTTATGTTATACATAAATAAATACTGAGTGCAGTACATACAAGGACCATATTCACATACCTAGTTGAAATGAGTTGTTGTTCATTATGTAAAATACAAATATATTGCTGTTTCTCTGGTCTTGGACTATCCAAAGACTGTCCCACTCCAGTTTTCATTTGTGAAAGCCTGGGAAAATTCTGGTTATCTATTCTGCCATGCACAGTATTCACTACACATCCATCTGCTGTATCTAGAAATCACATAGGTATTCGAGGTATTCACAACGTGGGGGAGGGCAGAGCAGAAAACACAAGGGATGTGTCTTTACACTCATTATTGGCTTCAATCTCCTACATGGTATAATGTGGAGAAGCAGCCACATATCTGCAGACAGGTGCTGTCCCCTGGGACCAGACAGGGCTCTCTTCCACCCCAGCCACACTTGTCCCACCACCATCTCAGCAAAGCTGCTTTTAAGCAGCCTGAGTGGACTCCAGTCTGCACAAGAAACCTCACTGTGAAAGATTCACCTCTGCTTAAACGGGGTTACCGACTAATATGTTTTAATATTGGAAATGTGATCTAACAGATAAGGAGAGAAGAAAAAGCATAGAGGGGACAAAAAAGTCAATTCAAGCCTGATGCAAGTCACTGGTAGTGAAAAAATGAGAGGTCCAGTGCTGAGCAGAGGTGCCGAGCATAGGTACAGCACATCGCAACTGAATCCAGCCATTTTTAGATTATTAAAAAGATAGCCAGGCTAAGGAGAAAGTAGAAACCAGCACTTCATACAATAACTCACACTACTGTATTGGAGACCTTGTGGGGAAAGACCTGCTATACAGTACTTAAAAAAAAGGAAAAAAATTATAAAAAAGACTAAGCTCTCTTGAAATCTAGCATATCTATTTTCTTGTTAGACTTACTTTATATAATTAAATTATAGGTCACCATGACAACGCCCACTCAAGCACATTTACTCCATAAATCTCCTTTAATACCTCTATAAGCTTGCGGTACTTGAACTTGTATTGTTAAAAATCGCTGCTGATGGCTGGAGGATGAGGTGCAGAGGTTTACCACTCCTGAACTTCCCCTGCCTTCCTACGGATCTTACCAGCGCCTTCCACGGCCACAGAGACACCTCCAACGCACGAACAGCAGCCTCAATCAATTCTGCCATGTAATGACGATTTTTGTCATTGACCCCGGTCGCGGGGAGCCCTCGGAGCCCTCGGGGACAGTTGGAGAAAGCCGTACCTGGACTCTGCAGGGAGACCACGGGCCCAGTAGCCAGCTGTAGCAGGGCTTCACCGGGCAGCTCCTGTACTGGGTGAGCTGCTCCGGGCAGGGTCTGCCCTCACCCGCTGCCCGCAGGACCACCGAACGCCCACGCACCATCTGGCCTAGGCGAGGGGAGAAGACAGGACACAGTGAAGGAGACCCGGGGGAAGAAAGAAAGGCAGATTTTGAGATTTATCAGAATCCTTAGTTCATCTTCCCCCAGTAAAATCCGTCGAAAAAGCAATGAATTGGGAAGACTATTTGGATAATACGGATGCAATTGCTAAGTCTAAGTGATGCAGTCACTGATATTTTCAAACACAGTTTTTATACACAGTTTTGTATGTTTTCCAAATATATTATTTGTTTATGCAACACATTTAAAAACTTGACTAAATCTTGATTATTAAATATGACAAGAAAATAATTCCTATGGCAGCATCATTTCTAACGTTACACATTCAGTATGTTTCCAGAGATTTTTAACAAATGAAATTTTCTTTTTATGATCAATTATGTGCATCTAATTTGAAAACTGCAAACACTCTAGTGGCTATTACCATCCATAACCACTTCTGCCATTTCCATTAAAATCCTATTTATTATTGGTGAAAACTTCCTCAGCCACTGAATGGAAAAAGCAATTATGTTACTACTTTTGAAATAATAAAACTGAATATATTCATTAAAGTTACAGCAATTCCATTTCCGTCTCCTTTGCTGTCCATTTATGTCCAGGAATATTTTCACTCAAAATGTTTCAATTAGAATTCCAGTTCCAATTAAAAAGAAAAGTGGAAAAAAAAAAGCCTTTATGCAACAGGATGCAGAAGATTGTGCTGGGGATAAAATTTCTGCCTTGACTTTCAGTAGGCAAGGATTTGAGAGGCAGTTAAAAAAATAAAAGGTCTGGGTAATAAGGGCACACACATGCAACAAGACAGAGGCAAACAGTAATTGCTAATTCACTGAAAAGGAAAGAGATAACATGCTGTGGTGGAGCTCTCCTATTTGGATCACAGTCATTTAGCTGCAATCATGAGTAGAGGGGAGTCCGGCGGGGGGGCATACACCTTTGCGAAGTAGGGAGGCTGAGATATCCAGCCAGATCCTTCTCCCAGCTATTATCTGCACACACTTTTTAATTAATGGCACTGTAGCTGGGTTTAAGGTACATCTCTAATAACTGTCACTGTGACTGTCTACAGAGCAGGGTTTCCAAAAACATTTTAGCAAATAAAAATTAAAAGCAGACAACCCTGAAAAAGCTACTGATGGGTACCTTAGCAAGTTCTCTTACCTTTACAATGCTATTCCCGTGCTCTGACCCATTGAATTCCATTTTTAAACCCATTTAAACCAATTTTAAGACTTCTTCCTTTTCCAATTGTAATCCCCTAGACCTGGGGAGTTTGTAACAGAACTGATGATAAAAAGCTCTTACCACATGGCTGTGCATTCAGCCATCATGGAATCAGATACATTAGGAGGTGGAAAAAAATCCTACCAGCTGAGAAGAAAGGAAAGGTAAGAAACTCCTGCAGCTCACTGGGGGTCGGAGCAAGGGAAGAGAAACCCCCCCAGCCCACTGTCGGCAACCCCCTGGCAGCTCTCCCCTGCCCAACAGGCCAAAATGAGCTGTTCCTTCCTCTCCAGCAGTGGGACCGAATTTGCCAGATTCTTCTTAATTCTGAATGCTGAGGACTGGTAAGCAATGGAGAAGACTCTCTGGGAAACCGTGGGAAGCCTGTGACTGTGGGGTTTTCGGGATGCCCTGGGGCAGGCACCTCACCCGGGGCCAGGGAGCTCTGCAGCCCCTCCAGGCACAAGCTCCCGAAATGGCCGCTATGGAAAAGGAGGTCTCCTAAGGTTAAAAGATCTGATTTCATTAGGAGGGACTTGAAAGCCTGAAGCATTCATCAAGCTATTTTAATTAAAGAAATAATTTTCTTTTGTACACTCTGTTTAACATCTTTCTAGCAAAATGTAAATGAGAAGATCACTGAATAGAAAACATGATTTTCCTTTTAAGAGGAATTAACAACCATTCTGTATTTATTTACATTTTATTTTCCTACAGTTGGTTATCCAAACCATTTAAACTCACTACATTCAGAATGATCAGCTGGTGTGTGACTCACTCTATCACTTTCTTTTTATACTGTGAATAAATCATCGAAGAAAGAAATTTCATTGAAATCTTTCTTTGCACAATCACTGCAGTGAGTTTCTTAAAGCTGCGATTTTTTTTTTCTCACTCCACAAAAATTATCTAGGTGCTCGGTTACCACTCAAGTAGCAGAAAAACTCCCCATTTTTACCTTTTAAATACCTTATCTTTTGCTGCCTATGGAGAACAGAATCTCACTGCATCTGAAATTAATTTGCTTCCAATACAAACTCTGGAAGAGTCAAAGCAATCCTAGTTATTTCTTTAATTTCTCATTGAATTGGCCACATCTCTGATTCCTCTGCTCTGAAGTGTTAAATGATACAAAAATTAAGACAGAAAGTGTACTGAAAATTGAAAATAAGTGTTTCTTCATATCCTCAAATTTGTCATTAGTTTTGAAAGGTGGAAAAAAGAGGCTAGTCTTGTTAACACTGGTCACTTAAAATTCTGTTTTGCATCAGCAGCTAAAATTTCAACTCAGAAACTCAGGATCATATTTTCAAATCAGAAGAATAAGATTTTTTTACCCCCAAAAAATTCTTGCCATTCCTTGCATTTTATCCCCACAAAGTGATGTGTCGCAGCTGAAACCAAGATGATTAAAATTCCTGCTAGAGTTCATCCCAGTCAGAATTACTGACACATTGTTATCTGTTTGATGAGCGTGAGCAGAGTAAGTAAACCACAGCCCTATCAGGCAACCACAAGACTAAACCAGGGATCAAGTTACTTAAATACAGCCCTGGAGGTCAGGCTACGTCAAGTCACAAGCAAATGGGACTGGTGATAAGTGGGGCTTTCATCTACTTCCCACTGCTAGTCCCTCCAGCAGGCACTGAGGCATCCACGGCTCAGGGAGAGGTTTTGGTGGCCCCTCTTCCAGCAATGCCTCCCAGCACCATCAGACTGGAGCTTGCCAAGTTTGAGTAGCAAGCAAGAAAAGGTCACAGAAGTTTCTTCTTCAGAAGGCAAAAAACAAAAATGTTTTCCCAAACCGGTGATGAATCAGTGAAAGAGGTAGCCACCAAACTTTTCAGTTGTGCACATCCTTGTCCCCCTCACTTCTGTCCCATGGGTCAATCTGGTCTTGGGGTGCACATCTCCACAATCCGCTACGGTCTCTTCTGGGCTCTGAGGACGGAGCAAGGCACGGCAGCGTCTTCAACCCTGGGTTACTCAGATAAGTCTCATAATTTATCTGACGAAGTCAGCTTTGTAAGTGGCAAAGCATGGGTTTAGGTGGGTGTATACTGTTTAGCACTCCTCTTAAGACAGCTTGGGAGAAATTATACGGGATTGGAAAACGTTTACATAGAAAAATGCAGCATCCTCATGTATTCATTTGCCTTAACAATGGAAATACAATTTGCTGGGGATTATCCTTGCCAAACATCTTTCCAGTAACTTTGATTCAGGCCGCAGGATCATCATCCATTAACACACTACTACACATCTTTTCATAGCAGTACAGCAACTGATATGAGGAACCCTAATATATAACCCAAGATCAGCCTAAAGCCCTAGCCAGCATCCTGAACAGATGCTGCCCAGAACTACAGCTGCAACAGGCAAATATCAGTTACACAGCTCCGTAGGCTCAGTGCAGGCAGGAAAGAGAGATCTACTTTACTCATCATCATTTATAAAAATCAATATATTTGCCTTTGGCTGCTGGGTACCAGAACCATATTAGCTGACAGTGTCACATACACAGCAGCACCACTTCATGTTCAAATGCATTTTTCCATAAAATAAAACCTGAGCAAGAAAAAGGTACCATGCATTAAAATATATCATAGCAAACTGTTACTGGAAGAGATGGACAGAATAAAAATATTAGCAACAACGCTTGAGTTAAGAAACATATGAAAGCATAAATGCAGCAACACTAAATTTTTATCTGAATGATGTTTAAATTAGGTTTCTCTTTGAAGCTGTTTATGGTACTTCAGCAGGTCCTTCACACACTCTCCAAGAAAAGCCAGAAAAGCAGAATATTATTGTTAGCAAAGCCAGTAACGGTGCGTACAACTGATTTGCTGTCAATTATTTCTGAGAAGTGAGCGACTAAGTCCTACATTCTAGCTTTATCAAATAGTGGGCAATTACTTATTTGGCAAAGGAAAGCCTAATCAGTGTTTACTAGGGCCAATTCCCACAGCTCGTTTATTGTCATCCTTTGGTTTTCCCTGTCTAATTTGAGGCTTCATTCTGTTCTCACAAGTGCCCGTGAGAAACTCGGGATGATTTCAAAGCTGTTGCAGTCTATGAACCTTCAGGTAGGGAACCCTCACTGTATTCATCTGTGAAGTACCACCTGTAGATGAATACATAATTAACATCTTCTCTGTTAATACCGTCATCAAGTAGTATTTATAACCAACTGGAACTCAGTGAAGAAGCTGAAATGATGGTGTTTCTGCTGTTGGAACCACACAAAGGCCATGGCCGCAGGACTGGTGCCAAGGTCCCTCCATCACAGATGTTTGATATCAGCGTAGCTCCACACTTGATGGCTGCTGCAGCAAAACTCAGATCAGGACTGGGGCTGCAGTAAAATTAACCATGTGCTCAGAATAACTTGGATGCAAAGTACTTTTGTTTCATCGGCACTCCTGCTTTGGGATGAGATCCAGAAGACTCCTGGGTCCTTGCAAAGCTATTCAAATGATAGGGAAGGACTGAGCAAAACTTGGCTTCTTTATGATACAAATTTTAAGAAGCTTTCCCAGCTGCTTAGCTGCTGTAGGTTCACAAAACATATCTCCAGCTTTTAAATCGTACGCTTCTATGGCCTGAACTCTACGAGCCAGCTCTCTAGCTAGCAGTATAATGGAGTTATGATCTTTGAGGACAAGAAGATGACCCATAGACTGAGCTGAGCTTGGGCTTGACTGTGTGGTTCAAGTAATGAGGTTGGCATCTACAGCCAGAACACTCACTGGAAGGTCTGCTTTGGCAGGGCACGGATGTTTCCAGTTTTCCTCTGCAGAAACCAAGCTCTGATTTAGGGCATGAAGTGCCTGATCCTTGCATGCATTTGCAAGCATCAGCTCTTTAACCAGTCTTTAGGATTTGCATAAGCATTTCACGATCAGGGGCAGAATACAAGACGTACCTTTACTCGAGTACATCCCTTTGCAAACTATGCAATGTAAGAGCTCAGGATGAAAAAACCTTCAGGCATTATATAGAGTGAGCTGCTCCTTTAGCATGCTAAAAGCCATAAAGAAGTTACAACCTGCTTTTGCACATGTAGCTCTGTTTATTTTAGTAAGTAACTGAACACTCAAAAAAAAAATTTAAGTCCATTCAGCAACATGAGCATTAACACTCCAAAATGGATTTTGAAGAAAAAATAAAATTTTGAATTAATAGCATTCCTAGTGTGTTGTTGTTAAAACACTGTCCATGAATTATTCATTTCTGTTAAGAAAGCACTACTTTACGAACGGGCTAAAAGCTCAGCAAAGAAAGAACACCACTAATCCAAATATTAAGCTTTTTCTGTAACATGCTTTGATCTCTGAAATCCATCTGAAGGAATCACTTTATGGAAGTTAAGAGCTTTTTTCTTTTTGACCTTAAGTGAATTTGATTGAAATATACATTATGGCTCTTGAATCTTAAAGACCATTAGCTGTACGTGTAATGCACATCAGAAGCCTGGGAAATAATGTCACAAGCTTATTTTTAATAAAACCTTCAATGCATTTCCTCATATCAATACTCAAAGGGTTTTTAAAATCATATAAAGTTAAAAAAGGTCCTAATCCTTTCACTTTTTGTATGCTGGTGAGCATTACTGGCTATAGAAAACCTCACTGAAGTTACTGGAGTCATACAAGTATTAAGGGACCTGTGGATACAAGATGGAGACAGAGGCATATACTAAATGATGAAAAATAGTCTTAGCATTTTTTCTTCAATGGGATGTAATTATGTACAGAAAGTAACTTCACCAGAGAATTTGTATTTAGTTATTTATCTATTTCTAAGAATCCTGTAACTCTCCCCAGCTCTTTGCTAGCTCTACGTACTCCCTCTGTCTCAGGGGTTAATGTTTCCTATGACTGAATTCTGAGAGTTTGAATTAATTAATAAAATAATCCTCCAGGCATCTGTCTACCCGCTTCCCAAGTTGCATTTTTCACTTTAGAGTACTTCGAAAATAGCCTGCTTTGTTCAGAAAACCCAGCACCTCAGGACCTGGAGAGTGTCCAAAATCACCTCCAAAGGTTTCAGCGTGGCTCGGGACCATCCCTGCGCTCGGTACCCCTGCTCGGGGCCTGCGTGAGCCCGCCTGGGGCTGGGGTCCCCTCTGCGCTGCATCGCTGAGGTGGGGGGAGTGGGTAAAGGGGCAGGTGGAGACTCACCGCCAGCGCCACACGTGTGGGAGCACTGTGACCAGGCTGACCACGCCGAGAGCTGGCAGTCCACCGCGCACCCCACCATGCACCGACTGCTCGTCTGCAGGGGCTTCTCCAGGCGAAGCTGTGAGATGACAAGGAAACACATCATCAGCCTCCCCAGGACTGCCCGGCCACCTCCTGCCATGGCTGGGCACCAAGTCAGGGAATCAAAAACTAGCAGTGACTCTGGCGGGACACTAGCATTGCTGCTTACAGGGAGCTTTCCCAAGGGTGCAATCAATGAAAGGGTTTGAAGTATTTCATGCCTAAGAGTCTGTCGGTGTTTGGGTCTTACTCTGAAAGGACAATTCCAAACTTCTGACAGGCCGCAATCTCCCTGGTCACCCAGCTTTGCTGGAGCCACTGGGATGGTGCAGGACGGTAGCCGTGCCCCACGCATTGAGTTGATACCACCCACTAATACCCTGGGGATGCTTTTGTTCTGCAAAGCACCCAACCGCTGCACTCCCAGCACCGAACACAACTTCTCCACCACCTACGGCCAGCGTCTTGGTGCGGACCAGAAGGCACCGGCTTCCTGGAAACAAAATGAACGGGCGGTCATTTCCCTGCCCCGCACACACGCGTGTGCCATCCTCACCCGCTGGCAGAGCTGTGTGCTGACGGTGGCCCCGTCGCTGCGCCGGCAGCTGAGGAGGCGCTGCCGCTCTCCGCGCCCGCAGGTGGCATTGGCACCCAGCTGGCACCCGCTCCAGCCTGCGGACACAAAGCAAAGGATGCGGCGCTGCAGGTCATGGCTGTCACTCCGTTCTCACACCTTTGTACTCAAGATGCAGGGTACCTTCCCCTAAGGGCGGTGCTTCCCCTCATTGGGGCATCCCAAAGCCAAGAAAAACCCACAAAAAAGAAAGTTGCTCTTAAACCCGAGCAAGTCTCAGAGGAGAAACTACTCGCTTTGCACTCAGATATCCCCTTAGCGAAACTGGTACATCAGAGTGCGCGGAAAACTGTTAAACACTGATAAAGTGTATCAGTTCAACCCAGGTGGCACATTTACAAGACTCTATTGTTTGAAGTAAAATTTCACTTTGATAAAATAGCTGTGGAAGTTTCTGAAGGGTAACCCTGGTTTCCATTATTTAAAACTAAGCTCTAATACTGGTGAAATAAAAACAGTATTTCTAGTAGAAGAAAATTCATCTTATTACTTATCTGAAATTATGATGGTCAGAATACAACTAAACTGGAATAAGCCTTAAAACACCATTTAAAATAAACAAAAAGCACAACACAAACCACTAAAATTACCATACACCACCAACAAATAAGAAGCATACGAGAAGAAAACCTATTACTTTGTATCTCCCACCTCTGATAAACACGAACACATAAATATTCTGCATTTCTGAAATGTGATGATAAAAAAAGGCATCATCCTGCTGCCTGTGTGCTTCTAGGGCTTTTACTTCAAACAGGCTGAGTTTATATTCAGAAATTTTATCCTGTTTTGTTCTCCCTTCCCACCAGCCTCCAACATCCTCTTAGATCTCTCCTCTCTCTGCCTTTCTCGTTTATCTGAGCTGGTCAAAACAAAAGGATTTTTTCCTTTTTTTTTTTTCAGTTTGTTTGCAACAGATCTAATTGCTTCTAAGGTCCTAAATAATGCATTTTGCTCTGAATGTCTTATGCCCAACCATATAACCCATATTTGCCTTCAAACCAGACTTTTGTGGTATTATTGGCTTCACCCGAATCACACAGATGATACTGTTTTAACTGGAATTTTGTAATTAATTCTGTTGATAACCCACCAAAAAGAAGAGATCCCACTTAACCTATTTTATTTCCAGTGTACCTGCAATGACAACTTAAATTCAAAATTGAGCATTTGTTCACTAACCTGTGGACGAAAAAAAAAATGTAGGCATGTAATTAACTTTAGTGAAATCAGTGATGTCTACACATAACTCTTTTGATGTCAAGGCTTTAACCAACACCACAAGCAAACATAACTAAAAACACAACTGGAGAAAGCCTTTAAGGAGCTGAATCTTTTATGCAAAGATATTTGGAAAAGCAGAACATCAATTTAATATATGTTCCAACTGCTGTCACTTCCTGCTAAGAGTATACTGGAAAGTTATACCTACCTGTTAGATTGTACTGATATTGGAAGCAATTTTGGTTAAGAATACATGGCTTCATTTGTGAATCCTCAGGGCAGGGCTTTGTATTGACAGAAGACCTTAGCACTTGTCGAGTTCGGGTTTGCATAATATTCGGATCACACACCTATATACAAAAGCGATGGACAGTACAAGAGACCCTAGTAAATCATACAGACAGCGATCGCCTGGGGTTGTTACATGCACATCCACAGCCATACAGAGCTACAATATAATCATGCTTCTGTTCTAAAGATACTCAAAAGCATATGAAGGAAAAGAAATGTGGTTCAAAGGTAAGAATCCAATATTAATAAAAGTCATCTTTTGTCCACCCCAATTTGGCTATGTTAGACACTCCTATACTATTTATTTCCAACAGGGTAAACACCGTGCCATTTTGCTGTGCTCTACTTTCCACCTCTTTCCAAGACTTCTAGTGAAATGCCATAGTACTGAATAGTGAGACAGGATTTCTGGCACAATTAATGTTTTTTTAAGTAATAACTGATGTTACAGCAAAGCTTTCATTTCTAGGAAAGACATTTGTAATTACATATCAGTTATGATGCTGACAACAAGATGGGGTGACTTTTCAAAGTATGTGATACAAATATTGATGGCCAACTGCCTATAAACCAGGATTCACTTGTTTACATTTTCACATGAATACAAACCAATTGAGGCCGGTTTTCATTTGTGTTTGTACATCACAGGCACGAAAATTGTTTGTTTTTCGTCGCCCCCCCCATCCTCACTCTCTTAGTACTGTGGCATGGGGCTGTTTTCATTTCCATTTCACTGCAGACAGCAACAGTGACCAAATGCTTTCAGCCTTGCAAGAAACATCCCCTTTATGTAGAGGAAAGCATCTCCTCATCCCCACAAATCCCCTGTTGCAGCCTCCTGCTTACCCCTCTTCTGCAACGCAAGAGAGCTCTTCTCTTTGGATGTCACACGGAGGCATCACCCGGCTCTGCCTATGCATTTCTATGTTTTTCCCTTGGTTTACTTAATTTGGGGCTATAGCATAAGCACTGGCTGGGCCACAGTGAATGCAGTGCCGCTGCCGGTGCCTCAGCCCTGGCTGTCGCATCCATGTCTCATGCCAAGGGGAAATATTTCAGGAGGAAGGAGTCACAGCACCAAAGATTAAATGCCTGTGACACTGTGCAAGGCTAAGGTGAAGAGCACTAAGGTTTGCTGCTTTGTCCCATTAAATGAAATCACAAAAAAGTCTAAATAAGCTTATTCTGAAGCCAGGGTGATTAAGGGAATACGTAATAGCCATTTCGGCCGCAAGGTTGAGACAGAAAATCAGCCCCAAAGGCATGGGCTGTGACCTGCTGAAACCCTAAGTAGAGTTTTCCAGCAACCCAGTACAGAGGGAATGGGTGTGTGGAAGTGGTCACAGCAAACCTAATGGAAATAAATCCTTATTAAAGGTATTCACAGCCGTTTACTGAACAAGATGACCTATTTAATTCCTAACAGTCTCTCATTAGGACTAAAAATTGCTCAGGAACAGCAAAGAAAACCAAAAAACCAATACATGTAGAAATACATTTTCATAAATGCTTGGGAATTTAAAACATGATTTTTTTATAGAGTACTTTAATTACAGAAAACAACTACCGGCTTAAAACCATAGGCTTATTATCATGCAATGAACTGCCTGCAAACACTGAACCCTGTACAGGTGAAAGTATGGATAATTCCTGTATTGTGAATATTAAAGAGAAATGTAATGTCATTGCAGCATAAATCTAGATGTCAGATTGCTGTAAACTGGATAAGTTGCACAGATGATAGCATAAATAAGCAGAATAAATACCAGGACAAATAAAAAAAAAGTCTGGTCTAGTCTTAACATACACCATCAGAGTCTATTTTCCTTCCGCTTACACTATGTGAAGGAAATTCTATTATGTTCTTATTGCTGACATACACCTTCTCAAATTATTTTGAATGGTAATCTTATTTGAACACCAATGGTCATCTAAAATACCCAATTATTCTTAATTATCTGAAAATTAAACCTATGCTAAGTGTTTACCAATAGTTTACTGACTTTTCCACAACTAATCTGATTGTTCATCCTCACAACTAACACTAATAACTTAAATGATTTGCCAATAAAAGAAAACAAATTTTAAAAAATCAAAGAAGGTATCTCAGTATCTGCTTCTAATTAATGTTTCTCTGCATTATGTCACCAAAGGGAAAAAAATCCATGAAAGCTGTGACTGAAGTTACGTCTGTGCCATCTGGGAAATACCTGCTTTTGCTCCCTCTAAAATAAGAACGTGCAGACAGAAAATATGCATAATTTATAGATAAGTAACTTCTTTTAATAAAATAATGTTTTTTTCCCCCATCTAGCATGCACCCCATTGTGCTCTATTACAGGGCACTGATGCAGCTCAATGCTGCACGTGCTGTCATACAGCCACCCACGTTTCCTGGCTAGCAGGACCATTTTCCCTCTCAGATGTCCTCCTGGTGGGTAGCAGACCAGTCTAACAGGTCAAAATCTATCTGGTGTTTGCCAGGATCCAAATAAATGACTGGTTTACTGCAGCTCTGAAGCTGGTGTTCTCACTGCGCTGATGAGCCATGTTGTTCAGAAGCCAGAGCGGATGCGATAAGCTACCCACTTTTACCAGTTTTGAATAATAAAGAATCTCTGTAGGAAAAGTGTTCATTTAATCAAGCTGAGTACACGGGAAACATGCAAAAATTCAAAGTCGGCAAACTGTAACTAATATCCTGTAATATTATTTGTTGAATTTCTCTTTACGTCAGTTGAGAAGTCAATTTAGTTTTATAATTGATTTTCTGGCCTTACTCTTTCAAGTTAACTATGTAAAAAATTGAGCTAAATATATATGGAACTGACTAAGCAGCAGGAGGGAATGACTTGTAAAGAAAAAGATGAAAGCTGGGATTTTCAAAGGAGCAAGAGGGAGCTGAGTATCCAGCTATCATGGAATCTCAATGGGCTTGGGTGCACAACTCCTGCAGGACCCCTCCAAAATCCCAGGCTGGAAAAATTAAATATTTACGACATGGCAAAGGTTGAGGAATGGCTTGGCAGACTCAAAGTCATTAGGGGATATGAAAAGTTAAAGTTAAAGAAGAGGGATTGTTTCCAGTGGGGAGATACTGAGGGTAATAACAAGCAATAATGAAGTGTGAAGGTTGCAAAGCATGAGGATGATATTATGTCACCATTGTCACCACTGCCATCACTTCCAATCCACTAGATACATACTACCTAGTCCTGAATTTGGATCTTAAAAAATACTGAGAGAAAACCCAATCACCATTAACAGCAAATACAACTTTAGGAGGTAGGACAGAAACAGCAATCAGTAATATTACAGAAAAGGCAGCAAAAGAAAGTACTACTTGAGTAATTAAAGAAAGAAATTATCACAGAATTAATTAAGATTTTGGCAAGATTACGGAAGAGGTTGATTCTGAATATTCTCACAAATGAAGAAAATGCAAAAACAACTTGACTGTTCAAATACTCTTCTATATGAAATAGTGAAGATGCCATTCAGATACATGGATCAAGACTGGATCTGCTCTACCCCACTAGGAATCCAAGTTTCTTATCACAAGCATATATGTATCTACAATTTTGGGGGTTTTAAATAAATAAACCCCACCATGATTCAGCAGTTCTTTACTGAGTATCTTCATTTACAACTCCTCTCTTCCCACCGAGTCGATGCTGTACTTTCAAAGACATTATTTTACTTCCAACTGTTCTAACTACTACTTTCACTGATCATAGATTGAGCTTTTTTAAAATTAATTTTACATTAAGTCAGCCATTACCTCCTGTAAGGTAATCACAACTGGTTTGTGCTCTGCATTAGGCAACATTTCTTCTACAGTGGAAGCACAAGGAAAGAGGAACAGGTGCAGACAACAACACCATTAAGAGAAAGGCAGGTACATACAATGGAATCGTTCTGTAGTGGGAGTTTAACTTTCACTTGTATTTTTGAGATCATCTCTTTATGGTCATGCTACTTATTTTTACGCCTGTGGTTATAAAACTAGTTTCCATAGTTGGAACAATGGGGTAGAATTGGGCGTAACAGCAAATCTTCTTACACAGAAATTGAAAGCCAAGGTGATAGACTTAGATTGCAAAGATTTATTAAGATAGATTTAGGCAGTGTCAAAGCCAGGTGATGGTTGAACTGAGCACAATGCAGAACCCTGTGCAGGTGCTGAAGCTCTCCACATGCAAAGCGCTCGCTGATCCATGCTGGCATCCAGATAGAGCAACTCTTGTACAGACCTCATGTAGAGGGAAGAGAAAAAGAAGGTGGGGTGGAATTCAGCCTCTCGCTTGGGTCTCTGCTCCAAGGATATTTCCAGTGAACTGCAATAAGAGCAACTCTCGAGACTTGGCGCCTTCACCTGATCTTTCTGGGAAACTGAGGCTGTGCTCTGCCAAAGGGTTGGTGCTAGCAAGAAGGACAAGTAATTCTTGCCACAGCCTGGGGACCATCAGAGTTTAGTGCCTGCTTAGCAAGTGGAAAACCTTTGTCCAATTTCTGCCTCTGTTCTGGACAAGTGAAAACCGCTTCCGACACCACCCAGACTAGAAATAGATTAAAGATTTATGGATCAAAGAAGGATGATGGATATGGGTGCCAATTGGCCATAAATATAAGAGAGGAAACAAGTCCTAAGAAATGGAAGTAGCTGTGATGCACGAAGGTAGAAGGTCAGAGGCCTGGAGAGTCCAGATTCCTTCCTGATGACTGTAAGCAATGGGGTGTGTAATTCAGGCATGTGCTTCCTTTGGAATCGGTGGCAGGAATGGAATAAATTTCTGGACAGAAATAGTAACAGGGACCTAACTCAGATCACACATTAACAGCCTACAGCAGTAGGCCGTCATACACAGACATAGTTAAATTTCTTTACGTGTATAACTATATTGTCCCAGCCTACTTTATTGTATTAAATCTCACCATTTCCATTATTCTTTTCTATGAAGTGCAAAAAAAGTTGAGCTAGAGCCAGAGATCTATAGGCCAAATTATATAAACCACTACAGAAACAAAATATTCTGAAACAATGAATATAAATGTACATAAAATGTTAAGGTAGGAATGAATCAGAGTTCTTCCCAAAGGACCATTTAGAAATTATAAAAGCAATCATCTTGATTCTATGCAGGAATTCTTGGCACTATTAATACTGCATTTTTTAGTATTTCTTTTAGCCAATCATATTTTTCCACCATGAGCACTTGTCACTATTTTCAGCTAACATAAAAAGTGAGGGACAAAAACATACACAAAAGATGTACCCAGCCTTTGCTCCAGACAATAACAGAACAGACAAAGCACAGAAAGTTTGTTCTAGAAGAGAAGGACATTAAATAAAATAAAACTGCAAGGTTATGAATGCTAAGTTCCAGAGTAAGAGCTGTTAACATATCACACATTAATATACACTACTAGACCTTCTTTGTGATGGATTTTAAAAGCTGTCCATTGATCTAGGCTCTCATATGCATCATAATTGTACAGCACAAAGGTTGTAACCCATTAGAGAGCCCTTTAAGCTGTTTAATTTATCAAACAGCTTGTATAATGCATACTGCACTATAAATAGCTGGCCACATTATATTTAACTGGCTATTCATAAGGAAACATACAACCTCAAACTAAGGTAAATGCATTGGCAGCAACAGGATTTGACTATTTTTAACAGTGCAATGAACCATTACATTGTTCACGCCTATGTGGATGTTTTGTAACAATTTAACAAGCCATTTACAATAACATGAGCAGTCTTTTGAAATGAAAATGCGTTTGCATAAATTTTCTTTTTGAGATGCATCTAAGTTCTGAAACCTTACCTGCCTCCATATATGACCATTACTTTTTAAAAAATGATTGTTAATAATGAGTAAAAATAAAACAACAAATTAAAAAAATACAGCAGTTACCAACTTTTTGATAAAGCTGTACAAAAAAATCAAATCACAGCTACGCATAAGGAGCAGTGCACATTCTTCCAAAAAGCCTTGGACCAGCATAATTCTCATGCTTGACCTGAATAAATTATCTCTTGGGCTAGAAATACAACTCTGTGCACGCTTCATTCTTCAATCCAGCCTCCATACTACAGGTCCTCTGCCAAACCTACATATAAAAGCACTAGTCGTGATGAAGACTTTGGTAATGCACGCAGTGAGCCCCAGCATCTACAGGAGTCCCCAACTTCCCTTCCAGTTGGCATTTCCAAAACGCAATGACTCCAACTCACATCTATGATGAAAGTCACTGCAAAACCTGAGAGTTGGCTGTACTGCTTGGTGCCACTTCTAATATGATCAGTTGTTACAACATTACGCTCCCCCCACAGATTCAAGAGAGTAATAACTCAATTGTCGCAAGTCCTGAGTGTTATACATCGCTATTGATCCATGAGGAAAATGCTCGCTGAAACAGAGACAGCTGTTCTCACTCACTAGACATGTAACCTCCTATAATGAACTAATTTCAGACCTCTTGGAATTAGCTGCTAGAAATGCCAACAGCTGAGGCAAACAAGGAGGGCACTCTGATCGGCTATGGGGGCTGCGACAGCTATCCACACGACAAGAGAGGTAACAAAATAAATTTGAGGTAATTATTTCAGGGACTTGTAGCACAACTCGCATATTAACTCTTTTTAAGAATGCTTTGATGAATTCAATTGAAGTCAATTAATTACATTTCCAAGTCAGATGAATACAAAGTTGAGACACTGCAGGAAATGCATGTTATTCGATCACTGAATATGTAACAGAGATGAGAGGATTTCAGTTTCCAGATTGTTTAGCTGGGTCTTTGAGCAATCAAGTGATGATGTCTGACTGAACACGCTATTGTAGCTGGAACGAATATGAAATCTCTGAAGCAAAACACAAGTCAATCTAATTTGCTTATGATTTTTTTTTCTAACTAGCAAGCTTCAAACTGTTATTTTAAATGGCTTTAAAGCCTTGATATTCAAGTTACATGGTTGTTACTTAGCGACAAAGAAGAAAACTTTATGAGCCAAAAACTAGTCTTCAATCAGAGGGAAAACCATTTTGAATTTACTTCTCACAATAGAGAATGTGAGAAAAATAGGGGAGCTTTAAATCAGTAATTATGATTTTCTCGAATCCAGTAAAGAGACAAAACCTCAAAAGTAACCTCGACAGCTGTATTTCTAGGTCACAGCAAAGTGCCATTAGAGGAAATATTAAAATTTAGCTTTGTGTAGCAGTGTTAAATAGCACCATAATCAAGATGCAAGAATTGCAATTCCATTGGAAAATACATATAAAAGAATTGTGGGATCATCTGAAATTACAAAAGACCACCCTAGAAACACAAATATTTAAAAGCAAAAGGGAAATGCAGCCAAAAAAGTAGAACAAATACAATGTTTTAGAAGAAAGAAGTATAGAAGAAAATACCTCCTATTGACAAAGCAGTCACCACCTTTATGACTCATTGATTTCAACATGATTCAAGATCATTTACCATCCTGAAAGTGCAAAATTCACATGGGGAGAGTATTGCTACAAGATAAAACAGAGTAATACCCTAGAAAGTATCCAGAGTACAATGACATATTGACAAAAGGTACACTGGATAATCTATAAGGCCTTTTTATATTCAGCTGATAAGAGTTAGTTATTCTGCTATCAGGATGAATTTATTAACAACACTACAAAATATGAGCAGAACACCAAAGCATCTGGAGAAGAATTCTCACCTGACCAAAAGCTTAGGTAAATACCTCAAATCAAAGAGCTATTTGGAAAAAGATCAGGCTGAAATTGTGATTGTTCACTTCTTGCAAACTAGAATTTGTCAAGTTTCATAAATTCTCTTTATCTCCAGCAAGCCAAACATGACCAGAGATACAGGAAGATTTCCTGGAATCCTCTTCAGCAGCTGCCTCACAAGCATGCTACAACTAAAAGTGCCAACTACTTTGATACGAAAAGTAAATGTGCTTGAAAAAGAGCAGCCAAGATGTATGGTTTTGCTTTTTCATTGCAATATGATGCGATCCTTCAAATTTTTCTGATTACTTAGGGAAGACAAAGGAGCCATACTTAGAAAACGTGTTTTTGGTGAATATTCGAAAAGCATTTTATACATCCTCGGAAGACAGGCATTTACTTCCAGTTTAGCATGAATCAGAAACCATGCATGAGTATACCAGCTATTTAGCAAAATTCCCTCAAACACAATTAAACAGACAGCTCTGATGAGCAAGAGGTTCTATGCATGCAAACTTACCGATGTGTTTTTTGGGCTCCATGGGAAGACATTAAATGCAAGGCTGGAGGCACAACAGGTCTGACCAAAAGACTTCACATGAGATTCTGCTCCAGATGCAGACTCCTGTATTTGGGTGTCTATACGTACAGTCTCCATGAAAGGTCCAGACCCAAGCTCTCACTTGCAACCAGTGGAGCTATTCAACTGACCATACGTAGCTAGCTCTTCCCTTACAGACAAAATGGGGATCCTCCGTAGGCTTCATTGCCTTTGTAACTCCATTGACAATGTCCACCAGCTTGTGGCCATTCTCAGTGACCACCTTTCCTAGTGGCAACTCAGGAGATGGAGGGTTGCATTAATTACCCTGGTGCTGGCAATGACTCACTCCTGGCCACCACTTTTCTCTCGGTCCCTGTCCCATCACACCAGTACCCCCACATATACTGAAGATACAACGATGTCATGGTACAGCCATTCTGCACTTAAAGCAAGCCCAGCGCTTGGCTTGGAGATGTTAAGCACGTGCAGCCTGGGAGGCACTGTGGTGTGTGGTCCTGTCGTGGTTTAACCCCAGCCAGCAACTAAGCACCACCCAGCCGCTTGCTCAGTCCTCTCCCCATGGGATCGGGGAGGGAATTGGAAGGGTAGAAGTGAGAAAACTCATGGGTTGAGATAAAGACAGTTTAATAGGGAAAGCAAAAGCCACACACACAATCAAAGCAAACCAAGGAATTCATTCAGCACTCCCCATGGGCAGGCAGGTGTTCAGCCATCTCCAGGAAAGCAGGGCTCCGTCACGCCTAATGGTGACTTGGGAAGACAAACGCCATCACTCCCAACATCCCCCCACTTCCTTCTTCTTCCCCCCAGCTTTATGTGCTGAGCATGACATCATATGGTCCAGAATATCCCTTTGGTCAGTTGGGGTCAGCTGTCCCAGCTGTGTCCCCTCCCAACTTCTTGTGCCCCCCCAGCTGACTCACTGGTGGGGTGGGGTGAGAAGCAGAAAAGGCCTTGGCTCTGTGTAAGCACTGCTCAGTAATGAAATCCCTGAGTTATGAGCACTGTTTCCAGCACGAATCCAAAACATGGCCCCATACTAGCTACTGTGAAGAAAATTAACTCTACCCCAGCCAAAACCAGCACACCAGAGTAGCTATAAAAAGCTATAAAAGGGAGACAGCACTGCTGTAAACTCATCAAAAGGAGGGTTTTACCTGTCCATAAAACTTCAAGCTGTTTATTGCCTCATATCTGGACAGAACTATTTAAACACATACTCCATCAGCACACAGTCATCTCAGTTTCACAACAAAGCGTTGCAGAACAGCTTGTGAAAACATATTGTTCAGTTAATTGCATTGGCATACAGATGCCCTCACATTTATGAATTAACATCTACCATGGCAAAAGGATGTACAAGGAGACACAGGGACTGTGACACTTGGCCCTGTGACTGCCAAGAACTACGCTGCCTATGGAGTGCAGCCCACGAGCTCTGGGCATCTCTTTCCTGCTTCTGTGGGCTACAGAGGCTTCACCATTGTCAAAAAGGAGCCTTCAGGGTGTCTTAAGGATACTAGGGTGCTTAAAGCTTCAAGCAGTCCTTCGTAGCCAACAGACTGCCACCAAGGCACCTGAAAAATACCCAATGGCCTTAGGGATCCCTGCATTAGTTTACCGCATGCTAAAATGAAGAAAATCTATCTCTGAAAAAAAAGTCAATGGCAAAGAAACAGCCCAACCACAGTGGGACTTTGAAAGGTATCCAAGCATCTGTATCGGTTGCAAGAGCATTATACTTCATCAAACCTATGCTGCTCAGGAGGAGGCAAATGCAGGAAATGAAACACAAGATTTTATTTGACATGTTCTTACTGAGTATATTGATACGCTACACAAAATATTATGGAAGGAAATTACTTGTGTCAGCAGTAGTATAAATACCTGTCCAATAACCACTCAGACTTTTGATAATGGCCCTGTTAACACTGGAGCAATGAATATATGTTTGTCACGTAAATACATCAAGCAAGTCTATTAAAAACAACCCTGAGATTAACCTGGCACCTCTTTCAACACCAATCAGAGAGAAACAATAGGTTTGAAATGACATGCTTTGAGGCCAGAGAGTTTTCACAAGTCAGAATTTGCAGCTTCTTTCCATCTTGCACACTTAGGAAAACACAGAGCACTTGGCAGTGGCTTGAATCCCTGCATAATTCACAAAGTTTCAAGTATTTCATGATATGGCAAATTGTTCAGGCATCGTGCTGCCATGCCCTTCTGTTGCTGTTGCCTCAAATCTTCTTCCCCCAAGGTTTTGAGGAGGAGGAGACGCTGGACAGAAATAGTGTCTGTTGGGAAGGGAGAGCTGTCATTCCCTCAGGCCTAAGACCTGTCTGGAGGAGTGCCACCACCACGGTTTACCAGCAGGTTGTTATGGCAGCCGTGTATCACTCACAGAGCTCTCCCCTGCAAGTATTTCCTAACACAGACAGCCCTTACTGCAGCTAGAATAATGGTCCCTTCACCCACTCTGCTTGTGTGGGTCCTCTCCCGTGGACCAAGCGGAAGGATGTGTTGAATCAACTGTCACAGTAATAAATGTGTTTTACTAACTAACATTCTACAGCTCAGCCTCTGTGGAAATACAAATATCTCCAGATTCAACCATGTTGGCAGGATCCATTAAGCCTGACTTCCCTCAGAAAATAATTTACTTAGTTATTTTCTAACAATCTCATGAAATAGTTGAAGGACAGAGAAGACCAACATGTGAGGAACATTGCCACAGAGACACAAGCAGGAGAGCCTACCTGCGGACACCTGCTCCACTGTCCCCAGTCAGACACTGCACACTCATTGGGACAGTACAAGCTACACTTCTGCATTAGATCTGGGATTTCAGCCTGATTACACAGTGTGTTGGGCACAGTCTCCCCTCCGTGGTCCTCAGCAGTATTCACACACCTACACAGAAAACAGACATTTTCATTAGAGAATCACCAGCGTACTACAGAAGTGATGGATATCAACAGATCTGCTCGACCCCATCCATATAGGACAGTATATGTAACACAATAGCTGTACTCAGCACAGCTGGTCAAAAAGTAGAATTAATAATTTTAATGCAAATCAAAACCAGCTACATGTATGACACACTTTTGTTACTCACAGATTTCAGTAACTACTTTCAATAAACATTTCAAACTTCATACAGAGGGATTTTAACTTTGATCGGCTGACAGATGAGCGAACAGAAAATGACAACCAGCAAGAAGAAACCTTTGTGCTTCTGCTAGTAACATCCGAACATTTAGAAATAACTCAGCATTTCCCCGTGCCTGGGGAATGAATATTCACTAATAATGAATTCCACTCCAGTGTGTGCAGTGCCATTACTTGGGGAAAATGTTAGCAAATCAGAATATGGAGGTTTGCACCTCAGGGGGCTTTATGTATATATGGCATTTAGGTTGAAGAACCTAATTTAAACATCATGCCTTCTTCCTGAAAGACGTCTTGATCATAACACAAGGCTGCATCTCTGAGATGCTTTTCCTGTAAACCATTGCACATAAATGCATGTTTCAATTAATTTGAAATACACTGGACTCAGCAATGTACTCACTGTCAGATGGCCAGATATTGCAGCTTTATGCAAGTATGTATCAGCTCTTTTTAATCTGGAGTACCAGTGCTTTTGTCTTGACGCACCTGACTTTCCTTGTTTGTATTCCTTCTCCACAGTGGAGGGAATTTTGTTCGCTGTTGATTTTGCACGGAGACCACGGTTCTACTACCCAAGAATACTGATTGCACTCGCTGTCACATGGGACTGCCTCGTACACCTGCCAGGAGAAAGAATCAAAACTGTTCATTTGAACTATCCAGGTTAGCATCTCTGCAGAAACGCCTCAGCCAAACCCAGGAAAAAGTACACTGAAAAATATTCTGGCTTACACTCTTTATGCTAAGGGTGTTGTAATAGCTTTGAGTTCATTTATTCATTATTGACTTGCCAAGGGATTTTTAAGTATATAATAAACAGTAGTATGCATACAGCATCTTACGAAACAGGATAAATAACAGCTATTTCCTGCAGCCAGAAGAGGAACTCCATTACAATTTCATTTGCTCTGACTACTCTCGCTATAATCTATCACATGTCATTCACCAGGACTGTAGGTACTGCATCCTTTTGCATTTCGGAAGGTACAAACTTAAAATCAGCACTCATTTATGTTTGGTTCTAACATATCCTTGTGAGTAATTTACCATAAAAGAATGAAATTTCATGCATCCTACAGATTTCATTTGTATACATGAAAACTGTAAATGCTTTTTTCCCTACAAGTGACTTATCTCTAACACATCTCATAATCAAACATGACTGTGTATTCACCTGAACTATGGTATCTATGTAGAGAGAAGAATACAGCCAAAAGCTTGATAAACATTTTTAAAAGGCGCCAGATATTCAGGTTGTTAGAAGCAGCACACTGAGATACAGTACATTAGCAGATTTTTAGGTTTAAATAAATGAATGCATCAACAGTAACAAATAAAAGTTCTTTATTTCGAATCCAGTTTGTCTGCAGAAGCTGGTTTGAAGATACGGTGTTCTCTGTTGCATTGTAAGAAGCGCAATGCTCTGCACCTAAAATTTCTTTTTCCACACACCGAAATCTCCACTGTAAATCAATGGCCTTCCTCCCAACTACTCCCCCCCCCCCAAAAAAAAAAATAATTCAGCCACATGTTTAATAATTTATAGGTTAATTTTAAAACAGCAGATTACAACTATGCATGTTGTGGCCACAGAAATAAAGAAACCTTATTTGCAACATTTTGGAGGTGGGGGGATGAGGAGATTGAGATACCAGTCTGAAAACAAAACTGGTGCCCCCTCAGAAAATCAAACAAAAAGAAGTAACTTGCTAAAGAAAACCCCTCAGAACAGAAAACGTCAGAAACTAATTTTAACCGTGGGTCTGCCTATATGTTGTGCATAGGTTTAGCAGAGAGGAAAGAGTAAGAGAAGCTGAAAAGTCCAAAATACGTGAAGGAGAAAAGAAAGGAAAGAGGGAAGCAGGAGTTGGGACTGGTGGGGGCAAGCATGGTATGAACTAGTAAGAGCATCACATTTCATGCAGAGGAAAGGGAAAGGGAGGGGAATGAAGAAGGCAAAGGCAGTAGTATGATTAGTACCATTTTTCCTACATATTATTAAGCACAAATTCTTTTTCACGGTCTGTGCACAAATAACACGAAAGAATGTGCAAAATTTATTAGGACTACTACGCCAGGGATGAAATACACACAGCAATAACGTTTGGTAGAACTACCTTCTTGCACAAGTGAGCGGGGTAACCCTGCAGCCTTTTTGGGGGGGCGCAGGAGGTGCACGAGATTTCCAGCTTCCACTGGGCCTGCACAAAGGTCTTTGAAAGATCACAGTGCAACTCAATCACATGCTACGGGCTAATGATTTCTGCACGCCAAGGCAGTGGTATTTGGCCTAACTATATGATATATAGGTATCTACGTATTGTACAAAGTGCATATAGAAGCTGTTTCCTAGACTGAGCTAACAGTACCACAAGTGCCACTAATTAACCGTGCAGCCATGCTCATTAACATTAACTGGTGTATACAAGAACAAAGAGAGAAAGTACCCGATGAGAGCAACCTGTGCTCAGCATCAGCAAGCAGGGAGCCCGCAGGCACGGCGAGATGCGGCAGCACACCAAGCCCGGCACGAAGCCACCGTCCTGCCCCGGCCAGCCTGTCATCTTGAGAGAGTTACTGACTCCTGCAGCCATTTCCCTGCACATGCCAGGGAGAAGAACAATCCCTCTTTAGGCACTGCAAAGCCTTCACGTTCCCCAAAGACAGCCAGGAGATGGATGTAGAGACAGGGAGTATTTATTAGTTTCCCTGCTCCATGGGGGGGAAGGAAAAACTACACTCTGCCTGTGTTGTCTGACAAAACATACTGCTGTCTGCAGGAGACGATTAGTTGAAGAGGGAAATGTGTGCTTTAGGCATGATCAGAGTTTCCGTTGTCACAGAGGGGAGGCAAAACCAAGAGAGAGCGAAGCGTCAGACTTCACAAGAACTGGCTGCCGGCAGGCAGGGAACCTGCAGCCTGGGGAGGAGACATCTCACTGGGCAGTGTTAAGGAAGGTAACATTTATTAGTAAGTTTATTAAGAGCTGCGTGGGTGCCTGTTCCTGCTCTTTAGACTTTTGGAGAGAAAGACAAGGTTGGGAGAGGCTGGAAGGTGACAGTGCAGGTGCCGCCTGCTCCCTTCCACAAGCACGGCAGGGCAGCTGGCGCAGGCACAGCACAGTGGCTTTAGGGATTTAAGATTCTTTTCCTTGCTCTAATTAATAACCCTTCCTCAGGGTTAGAGGATATCACTGTGAATCCCGCAGGTCATGACATGAGCATTGCCAGCCTTTCAGTGCTCACCCCGCCGCCTGCAGCAAGCAGCCTCTGCTACTCACTTGGACGAGACCAAGAGCTTGGAAATCCCAGCTCATTGTCTCAGTGACCTCTCAATGCTCTTCATTAAAAATCTGTTTAACCTCAGACCTCTCCAAACCAGCAAAGCCCACCTGCAGATAGCAGTAGAGGCCTAACTCCAGGAATGTACCACAACTGCGTTTCAGTGGTCAAAACCTCCTGTGGCGTTTACCTGATGCGATTTCTGCGTAGGAAAGACAGCAGGGTTTGGGCAGGGATGGAATGCCACGTGAACTAACATCTATCTGATGAAACGTGTGAGAACAAACAGAGATCCCATATGCAGTGGCACAAATACACGTGATGTGAAGTGATACTTCAAATGCACTCTTTCAAGAGCAGGCAGGATTGCAATAATAAAGCCATTAATAGAACATTTCTATTCTGCTGTCTAATCATGTCAAACTGGTACGATTACACGTGAAGCCCCATCAGCTCTCCTCCTCCAGCAGACATCCTGCTCTGCACCAGAGGAGGGAGGGCACACAGCGCCGGCCACGTGATCCCTGCGGTACCTTAATACCCAGGTGGTTTGCTGCTGACCGGTTCGGTACTTCCAATTCGGTCAGGATTCCCAGGTTACACTCGCCACCAAAAACCCGAAATATAATTGTTACAAATAATCCTAAATTATTGTGCTGACACCATCGCATGTCCCATCTGCAAACAACCTCTCTCCTCCACCCTGCCTTGGTGCCAAGCAGTGCCATCTCCAGTAGTACCTCTGAGACACCGGGAAGGTGTAAATAACCACCATGTGTCATTGGGAGGGACAGATTTCTTCAGAGCGAGTTACAATGCGTATTGGTTGTACTTCATTACACTTTTAAATGGGAGTCTCAAAGAGATGCAAGATTTCCATGGGTGAAACTCTGTGCGTATGTATTTCGGAAGCTGTGAATATAATTTGTCACTCTACCTTTGCATTTAAAAACCACAGTGACATGGCATGTGTTCCTTTCCTCCACAGGAAAATGTTTTCCTCCTGTTTCTCTCTCCTGGCTTGCCATCATTTGTTTTCAATCACTTCCAATTCCTCTTTTCTTGTGCTTAAAAAAAACCAACCCTACAAACCTTAAAGCCTTTCATTCCTATCTTTTGCTAACAGCTGTTGTACTTAAGGAGGTCAAACAGATGATGTTCTTGATTTTGCATTTTCAAAGGATTTCGGCTAAGCCTTGCTGTTCTTTGGGTCCCACCAACCAGGGGAACTTGGGATCACTTCTCAGCTCCTGGGTCCATGGGAGCACCCTGTCCCGACCCTGAACAGTGGTGTCCTCACTCCTCACCCAACCCAGGGACTCAAAGTGCCTGAGCCTGAGAGCATTGGGATGTGCTCCCATGGATCCCTGGCTGCAACACAGAGTGCGTCCAAGCTTCAAATCAGACACAGTCTCAGTATCCTGGCCCACATCACATTTGCCATCTGCTACCTCTGCTGCAGATACAGAATTCTCTTGTCCAGTTACACCACTTCTCCCCCCAAGCACAAAGACAACAGTTCCTTTGAAAATCCGCTTAATGCTCACCCTTCCCCAAACATGCAAACCCACGATGACAGTGCATTTACAAAAACCTTCAGACTGCGCCACCCAATGCATGTACCAAGATGTACTACCACAATCCATCTCCTGAAGGACAGAAACTAAATGAAGTCCATGTGATGGGCCCAGGGGCCCATTGTTCTGCACTGCTCAGGGGAGAGAAAGACACTGGAAGCTGCAGACACCTGACCTCTGCAGAGCTGCAGAGCTCAGCACGCAGGGGACCAGCCTGGCTCCATCCCTTAGTGCCTTGCCTTTAAGCCTTTCAAGAAATAAACACAATTGAAATACTTTTAGCATTTTAGGAAATGAACTGCTTTCCTCAATTTTTATTCATATTCACATGTTGGCTTTTGGGCTCAATGAATCAAGGGGTGAAATGATGCCTGACTGAACTCAATGGGAGTTTTGCCACTGACTTGCATAGGACCACTGTATCATTCTTTGTAGCCACAATTAACCTGGAATGCATTAACATCTGAATCCTAAAATCAAGTTGATGGGCACAGTTCTGAATGAATGAAAGGGAAGAAGAACAAAAGCTACTTTTTAAGAGACAAACTGCTATAGGCATGCCCTAATAAAAGAAGCCCGTTCCCATTCACTCCAGTGCAAACCCTGAGTCCTTGCTAAAGTATCTTGACATTGACAGTTACTTCAACAAGACATACAAACATTAATTTATTTTCTCTTTTAATAGCTGATACTTGCATTTTAATGAAAAGTCCAAATATCTAACCACCAGAGAGCTTTTGTGTGATCTATAATATTGTGTAACTTATTTATTTAAATGTAGGTAAGGAACAATACCGACGTTGAAAAGGACATATGGAAACAAGTGCACTTGCTCAACTGATGTGATTCATTAAAAGAAATTCATACCTATACTTTAGGTAACTATTCTGATGACCACCTGCAGAGTTAACTAGAATGAGGTTCAACACTTCTGAAAATCATAGTGACTTCATATTTCAGTGAACATCAAGATGTATTGTCCCTCAAGGTAAATATTGACTCTGGTTTTCCCTCAGTCGATATTTTAACTTTCAAGACAGTAAATCTTGGTGTTCACCTCAACTAAAGTCAATATCTGCTTATTATATTAGAACAACCAAACTGATCACTGTAGCAGTTGCCTGAGACCCTGAGGACAACCTCTATGCTATTCATTTCTAATAAAAACGGGCTAAATTCTTTGCTAACATAAGTTCATTTCACATCACTGCCCTTATACCAAGGTTACATTAGACCTAATACATTGAAACAGCCAGAACCAAAGAAATAACAACCTACTTTTAAACTATGGAGAGCACCATGAATAACACTAAAGCTAGAAAAGATCGCATATAGGAAAGAGAGATGATTTGCTCTGGTTTGCAAAGACACTTGCTGGTAAGGAAATTCAAGGGCAGATATTAAAACCACTCCTACTGAGACAGGCCAGCAATTTGATCACTTTTAATACTTCTTGCATACCCACTTTTATGTTCCCTGCATATCCAGGCTGCAAGAGTAGGCAGCAGCGGGATGTCACCATGCAAAAGTGGCCTTTTCCTCCTCTTCCAGCTTATGGCCACCACTTCATGAAAACTGGACCACAGCCAGCACTTCTCTTGCAACCAGCTTGACACAAACGGATGTGGAGCACGGTGGGAAATACAGCTCCAAAGATGTCCATCCATTGCAATTACCTGCAAATTTGACTTCTGTGTTAACTCCATCTAGTTCATCCAAATGTCTTTTTTGGTTGTAAGTTGCCCATACATTAACTGAATAATTTTTATAATGCTCTAATACTGCCTTTGCATTTCATTTAATCCAAACCAGATGATTTTTAATAACGAGCTTCTTTTATTTAATTCTTTAAAACTGAATTCAAAATGGAACACTTACTTTGTTAATTACTTAAGTGCTTGTTTGATTTGGCAGATCTAAGTACGAATTTAAAAGCTTTACCGAATTAACTGTCTATCTGAAGGACAAGTACTTGCACATTAACAAACACTACATTACAGAAATGACCTCATTAAAATTTCAACATTAAATAGTTCTCTTTAAAATAAAATTGATTTTATTTCATGCTAGTTTATGTATTGATCACAGTTGCCAGAAATATGCTAACCGTTCACCAGTATTAAAACTGATTGAACAATTAATTTTCAAGCAATTTGGATTTTGCAAAGCAGCTGTTTCACTGATGAATACTTGTCTTTAGGTATTGGGATGCTGCGAAGAGCCACCAAAATTAAAAAAATATTGCTCAAGAATGACTTACAGCACAAAAGTTTGAATAGACCAGCATGTGGTAAGACTTGTGAAATTCTTGGAATTCCTGAAATTTTATGCCTCTAGCAGATACCTGGCACAAATATTCATGAAGCAAATTCAGCACTTGTCGTTTTCATTTACACCCAAATCAAAGGAGTTAGTGGTTTTTACATCCTTTGTGGTATGGAAGAAAGAAAATTAATTAGAGCTTTGCTAACGTTATGAAAAGCCTTCACTAGTGTTGAACCAAGTTTATAGAAAACCTAGACCTGCCTAAAACTTTGTAGCTGGCAAAAGAATGGGATCAATTTTATTCCAAGTACAAAATATGAATTAAGAGTCAGGGCAATAAATAGCATAGCCAGAAAGACGAATCAATTCCTAGTCTCTGCCCTGCAGGCAGTATGGAAGTCCCTACAGAAACAGGCCCTTCACCATTACTCTAAGGGACTAGCCATGGTGACAGCCTTCAAAAACACTGCCGAAAAATAATTTTCACTGAGTAGGAAGGGTAAATACAATTATCAACCCTCTGAAGTTTCCCCAGCTCTTGATTATCTATTTATAGTCCGACCCTCAAAACTGCTCAACTTTAATCCTAATTTACACAGGAGAAAACAGAGGATGAAGAATTGAGTGATTTATTAGAAGCTGGTGAGGGAGCCCTTAGGGAGTGGGGGACTGAATCTGGAAATGCCCTATTTCTTACACTAACTGGATGACATCTCAGCTTAAAATCAGATACTGAAAAGTTCAGATAAAGACATTTCAGGATGAAGCTGTCAAAAAAAGCAGCACTGTAAAATTCTGGCTGTAAAATGAGGAAAAGGAAAAGAGGAAGAATTAGGAAAGCGGCAGAGTATTCTTGCTATAAAGACATCTGGATGCTCCACTTTCCCTCACTATGGCTTTTTAATGCTTTTACTGTATCCAGTCTTTTGCCAGACTTTACAAAATGTTCCTAGTAAATCCCTTATTTTCTTCTAAAGGATGATTAAATATGTGAAGATAGACACCACTGTATTTCAAATTCTTAAGTGCAACAAGTGGAAAATGCCTTGTTTAAAAAGCTAATTGAAGTGAGCTCTGTCGAACCCCAGTCATTACAGCTCACACTTAAAGAACTAACGTGTTGCTCAGCAAGGTTTATTAATTCGTATTTACTAGTGGTAAGTGGTTTTATTTTCTGTAAGATTGGTGCAGGCATTAAAAAACCCAAGTTGTAATATGGTAAAGCGTGAGTGCTCCTTCCCGGAGATTAAAATAAGAAGTTGGCATCATTCCACATGAGAAAATAAGGGACAGTGCACAACTCCCGGCCCTGAACCTGCCTCCCTGGTTTCACTCAAGGTTTTACTGTCGCTACGGCCTTTGAGGAACAGAACACAGCACAGAGTATAACCTTGCAGGTATCATGCAGATATTGGGTATTCATTTCTACTGGACATACTCAGGCAAGACAACTTAGTCTCAGAGTTACACAGAAAAAATGGAGATGTTTAAGTGTGAATGGGAGATATGTGAATACAATCACAAATGGCCAGTTCCTGGGGCTCTGCTTTTTATTTTACTTTCAAATTATGTTTCTTCACTATCAAGAAAATATTGAATCTAGATGAGATATTAACAAATGCCATTTTACTATTTTGTCAAATATGGGGGCCTAAAGCAAGGCAGAAACTCATTAGTGATAGTTTTGGTGCATTTTTGCTGATTCCAGGAGCTCTAGTGATGTAGCTTCTGCTGTCTCCTTCTCTCAAAATCAGGCAAGCATAGCAAATTTAAGTAGATACAAATAAATCAATGTCCCGTTTTTGAAAAAGCACATTCTGCTGCAGCTGAAGGATAGTTTCAGGGGTAACAATGTGGCACCTCTCTGTATGAACCTGTTATGCAGTAATAACGCTGGATCCAGTTCTGAAGAGAGGAAGGGAAAAAAGGCCTATTGGTGAAGAACAACTTCGAAGCCCCTTTTTACTAAATGAGAACAATAAGATAAGATGAAGACAGATTGCAACACCAACCTGAGCCTTTGTAGATGTCCATGTTAGCAGGGCATGACAAGCAGAAAGGAAAGAAAATTATATATTCATTAGTTTAGCTGCTGTATGATAATATTGCGAAGAAAAAAAAAAAGCAGAAAGTCTGCTTAAAATAAAATTGCCACAATGTAAGGTTGCATTCAATTCTTCAGTTTCCCCATCTTTTAAAAAAAAAAAAAAATCTCTTAAGCAGAAATCAGGCATTTATTTGTGAGTGAATGAAAAGCACGACTATGCTGAAGAATAAAGCAGAGTTCATTCAGCTTCATCCAGCAGTCCTCTGGTTTTCATAAGTGTGTCTCATGATCAAAGCCTTAGGATAATAAAAAAATAAAAAAATCTATGAAGCTTAACCTGAAACTGGTAAGAACCCCAACAATTACAGAATATCAATCACAACAGATATGAAAGGCTTTCAGACATTTAAATCATAATTGGGTGGCACTGTCTTTAGTGAAGCCTGCAGATGACAAGCAGAAGGCATGCCAGGCAGCACGCAGCCAGCTGGCCTTTATCATGTGGGATCCGATTTCCATGAACACCATCAATAACCCAAAGTAGATTTCACTATGGAAAAAATAATTAAATGATAAAAATTCAGTAACATGGGCATACGGAGCATGCACATCCTACAGACAAGGAGGGCTGTGCGGGGGCGGCTGACACCGAGATCTCCAGGGCTCCACCGGCAGTGCGGGAGCTGCACTATTTAAGTCCGTATCAAATCATCCTGCAGCCTGCAGGCAACCTCACTGAAACAGCATGGACAACACAAACATCAGCTTTCGCTAACAGAGCCCAGGCAGCCCGGCGCTCCCACTCCTCTCATCCGATTGAAACACCAAACGAAGCCCACACAGGCATGTGCCAGGAACCATCCGGGCCTGGGGGACACAGGGCTCCTGAGCGAGCCTGCGACCGTCACCATCCTCTGCCCAGCCGGCCTGAGCTCCCAAACCAAATCACAGCGTTTCAGTAGGTCAAAAACCATCCTGTGCGATATGAGCGAGTGATTACTAGATCCAGAAACCAAGTAATCTGTCACATGAAATGAAATAAATGCCAAACTAAACACAAACAGTCCCCTTTTGTAGGCATCTGTACAATACGCAATTTAAAGACAAGATCATCAGAGCTTACTGCTAAGTTAAAAATGATGCCTCGGAGACAAAGTTTCAGCCCTAGTCTTTCTTTTAAGAGATTTTAAATCGTTTCAAGGTCTAAAAACCTTCAAATTGATATTCTATCAGTTTATTTTCATGTCTTAAGCAAGAATGAATTAGCGTGGCAGAGCAGTCACATGTTTGTCCTTACTTAGTATTTTGGACTGACAATTTTTTCCACACAAGATTTAAAACCGGTTAGCCAACAAGAACAATTTGATTGATAGCACTATAGACAAAAAAATAGAAGAGACTGGGAAGTGTCAGGCAGTTCAAAGTTATGTTTTCTGAAACACACTTCCATGGGACTATACCAAAGGATGGAAGCAGAGAGAACTACAAACCGCTCCTGGGGCTTCCTGCAGTCACAGCAAGAAACAGTCCAGTTTTAGGTTCCTGCAAAAGCAGGAACAGAAATGCAAACCAGCTCATAACCTGATTGTTTTGTTAGGATGAGACTGTCACTCTCTCCCCAGTCCGCTCAGCAGCAGGTCTGCTTCCTCCTCAGCAGCATCCGGACAGAAATGGATGCTCGTAGGGAGAGCAGGACAGACGCTGATGGATGAGTGACAGATCCCATAGCTTCAGAGCTCAGAAAGATCACCCAGAGCCTGATTTGTAACTGGAGCTGGAAAATTTTTCTTAGAAGAGCAAGTTACTGCAGAAGCCAGGATATTTGACAGCCTGTTGCATTGCATATTTGTGGTAGCTGTCTTACTGCCAAGACAGGCAGATGTTAGTACTGTGTTTAGATGCGGCATTAACTTGAGCAATTTTCTCTGTATAATTACAGGTAACGCAGACCTCCTAGCAGTGCTGCTGAGAGACCAGCCTCGTGACAAGGCAGCTGAATTCACAGATTTGAAGGCAGCTACAATCACACCACCACACACTTAGAAATCCTGCAATTGTTACAATCTGTCAGTTTTTACTGATATTTCTTATAGGACGATCCAGAGATTTAGGCACAGAAGAGCCAAGTTTTCTTTCCCAAATGCATACATTCAAGAAAAGTGATGTGCTGCAGAGAGAAACCGTGCTTCTACCTGCAACCACTCCCCAGCAAGAACATCCATATTTAATAAACTAAAGGCTCCCTTGAGCCAAAAGTTAAATTCTACCCAACCTACTTCAAACATCAGAGTGCACGTATACTATCCCCTGAGCCAAAAGATAAGAGGGAAGTGCTTCCGAGCCACTACCTTGTGGGGTAGCTGGTGTCTCTGTAGTTCTGGGTATCTTTCTTCTGCATTTCCGTTCCTTTCTTTCAGAGCAGGGAATATATATTTTCAGATTCCTACATTTCTGTCATTCGCCTGTACTTTGAGGTTAAATGCTTTATATGGTCCTGTACAAATTACATGAATCAATGGAAAGTCTTATACTGACTTCCACTGTTTGGGTCATGCTGTAGCAGGCAAGAAATGTCTGAACATTTATAGGTACATCACTAAAATTTAGAAAAAAAAGTATTGATCATGGTGAATTTTTGCTGCAGTACCTATTTATTTAAAATGTACATCAATAGTGCCTATATTTACTGCTGGTTGATGAGAAGCTATATAAAAAAACAAATAGACATTTTTGGAATAAATCTGACCAGGAATGACTGCATAACTCTACATAATGCACATGCCCATGCTCCGCAAACACCAGCATCTAGCACGTAGTTATGTTTCCTTTTCACCTTGCTTTTAAGGAGTTTATGAGTGTCTAACTATTGGAACCCTACCAGAAAACAGAACTCCTTATTTATTCATGTACCAGTGGGTAACGTACCCCATAATAACCACCACCAGTGCACCAAGTCCTGCTCTGTACCACTATAGCATTCAGGAAGGGTATGTCAGGGCATGAGTGATTCAGCAGTTCTCACGCCTCTGCCGTTCCCTGGAGCACCACCTTCACGCATCCATGATTCTGGAAATAACGGAGTGAAAAAGACTGTTTCCCAAAACAGTAAGTAAAAGGAGAAAGTAGAAAGTAAATGCATATGGAGACTACACAACACAGCTGTGCTTTGCAGTGTGTCATACACACAAACCACTCTACCTGAAACCTTTCAGAGAATTAAATAATGCAACAGAGCAAAGAGCATGTGGTATAAATTAGAGGACACAGTAATTTAAAGATCATGCAAAGGGTCTAAAATAAAGTATTCACTCAGCCCACAGCAGATGAGAAAGAGGAAAATTAAAAGGCAGAGACAAGAAACTGAAGCTGAGTGGCAGATCTGAAAGAAACTGAAGAGTCAAAGAAATAAAGAAAAGGGAAACACCGTTACCCATCCCAGGAACCACACAGAGAAAGCCCAACACTAAAAATAGTCAATTTACAATAGAGGGAACGGTAGGAAATGAAAGATCACCAATGGGTTGAAGGAAAGAAAGGAGAGACAAACTTTTTATGATGGGTACTGGCTCGGAAAGTTTGGCCAACAAGGAGGGCGAACTTGAAGAGACACTTGAAATAACTTCTGAGTCAATGGGGTTATTTAAGAATGATGGAGATAAGATTGCCCAGCATTCTTCAGAAGATGCAAGGTGAGAGAGCTGGAGGAAGAAAAGGGAAAAAAAAGTGAACTGCAAAGTAGTTAGATAAACTTTTATTCTTGGAAAAATATTTTCCTACAGACATTACCTATAAGCAGTAGAAAATAACAAGGAGATGAGTAGCAAGCAGCATGGGTTTGTCAAGAACAAACTGTGTGAAATCATTCTGATGTCCTGTGGATAGGGTTGAAATGGCAGGTATTATGTCGCCTTTAGTAAGCCTTTCACACTACCTCTCAGGCTAAGGAAATATGGTCTGGGTGAATCCAATACTCGGTGAGTACAAAGTCTGTTGGAAAATCATACTCTGAATAGTTAGTAGTGTAAACCGGACAAGAAACCTCATGTGTGGCTCTACAGAGCCTTATATTCTGTATTCAGTCATATTCCTTGTTTTCATTAATTTGGGGCTGATGGATTGAAAATTATTCTTACTGACTCTGCGGATGCTTCCAAGGCAAGAGGGACAGTGAGGCAACAGGAGGACAGGAAGAGAATTCAAAATGGGCTTTATGAATTGGAGAAATGGACTGAAAAAATGGGTTGAAAGAGTTGAACACAGGATGAGAGACAACCAGGCCCTTAGTGGTACCACTGCCCTGGTTGCAGAAGTTGTAGAGAACCACAAAGAGAATGTGATTCACTAATAACATAAAAAGACAAGACAAATGTAGAGTTTGTAAAACACTGAAGTACCACTTCAGCAATGGCACGGATTCAGCTCGGGAAGCATGTCCAGACGCGTGCACCCAACTTTATGAGAAATTTGAAGGATTTGGACCAACTAAGAGCCAACTGATGATAGTAAGATTAAGACGACCAGAATCAAATTGCCAAGGTGAGTGGTAGCATTTCCACTGTTGCTTTACAGGTAAACATTTAAAACATTAGTATAATTAGTGACAATCTATACCATGGCAGGTCTGCCAATGAAGCATGGTACCATTGTCATATAAAATAGCAATACTGAGTCATAAAAAGAAATAACTCTTCTGTATCACACAAGGTGCAGAGCAGCAGAAAGATACCTGAGAGAGCTTTAAAGAGATTTTCCGGCAGCTTGAAACCATCTATCTGCAGCATCACTGAGCTCTGTGCTGGCAAATTCAGTGCTGCCTTGAATAAATCACAGACTGCCAGACTGTATCTTGGAAAGCAGGGACTCTCTTATACCTCATACTGGAATAGGGTGGTGAAATTACCATATAACACTGCCTACAATCCTGGCTCCTCCTTGTAAAAGTAACACTGACAATGACAGTGGTTAAAGAAACCCAGAAAAATAATTCAAAGTCTGAAAAACTTGCCTAAAAGTAACAAAATAAAGAAATCTACCTCTGGTTCAGATGATAGGTGGGGAAGAGGAGACTCGACCATTTTTGGGAATATACAGAGAGGATTTCTCTTAGAAGAGCTCTTTTTAAGCTAGCAGTTAAAGATATATGTTCCCAAGACTGAGAGCTGCAGTTAGACAAATTCATATTCAAGTTATGAAAAAGAGAGAACTTTTCAAGCATGAAGGAAATTAATTACTGGATCACCTTATCCAGGGTAAATCCTCCTTCAGATGAAGTGTGTGCCAAGGTGGAGTGCCTTTCTACAAACCTGCTCAAACTCCACAGGTAGGCAGGGATTTGACTGCAGTCACGTAGCTTAAGCTATACAAGAGGTCAAAACAGACCACCATCATCATCATGGTCTACATCTAGTCTTAGACTCTCTGAATGAGGAACTCCACAGAAGACTTCTAAATCACATATCAATCATTAAGTGAGCACCCTATTTATTAACCCATACTACATACTTAAAATATAAATTGTATGTTAAAGTTGAAGGGATTCCTGTGTGGATTTTACAAACATTTTGAGAGGTTGTCCAAAAAAATAGTTCTACTTTATAGACCAGAAGTGCATTGGAGTTGAGCCAGTCCATGTGTCATCCCATAAATGTTGATCCCACAGAGATGACAATATTTTATTTACTACATCAGCTCTAGCTACTAAATCGTAACCAAGAGAGGAGCTGGAATTGAGAAGAGAGAACACTTTTTAGCTAGGTCATGATGTTGCCAGTAGCATGCAGGATGGAGGAGGAAAACAAAAAAAGCAATCATTTAAATAAAGCAAACACTCTCTTGGCTGCATCTGTTCATCAATGACTTCTACCATTTCTCAACTGTAACTCTGGTGTGGGTAAGATAGATGGCATACTTGGAAATGCAAGTTGGACTCTACTGCCTCTGGATAGAGGCTTCCAGGTCTTTGGTTTGCTTCTCAGCCAACAGCTCCGGCTGGTTTTTATTACTAACACCCCTCGCTTAGCAATGCATCTCTGTCCCTCCTGAGGCAGGTCAGTGTGTGATACCTGGCACATGGACAAGTATATGCATGTATGCATGGACATCACTAAGAATAAATATGAGTTAATTGACAGGGAAGCAAAAAGAAGGAAAACAGAGAGAACAACTGTAATTGCATGTGAGCAAAGAAGGACAAATATTCACTGTACAGAAATGCATTTCAGTGAAAAGAAGAAAAAGAAGAGAAACGTGGTAACAAGGAATACTGGCAGTGACACAGAACGGGGTAAAGGCAAGGAAAAGACAAAGGAAAATACTAGAGGAAGAGTCTCTCTGTTCTACAAACACTTGACAAAGTACAACACAAAGCAAAATATGGCTGAGGCAGGACAGAGGCATGTCAATGCCAAAGTTAGTTTGCAATAGGAAATACATGGAGCCCTGCTGGGCTCTACTTTCATTGTTTCTTTGTGGTTTGGTGAGTCCTGTAACAGCTTCTGATTATGTTAGACACGTACAATGGGTCAGAATACTTGGAAAAGAAGCAATGTTTAAAAGGCTAATGCTTTTATACATATCAACTCACAGCTTAATATTGACATTAGTGCCATCGTTTGCTCTACATACGAAAAATAGACAAGGCTCCCATGGTTATTTTCAGCTTATTTTACAAAGTCACTTTTGGAAATTTTTCAGCGAGCAACGCAGGCATTAGAGTCAAGCTCCATCCGCTTTTTATCAAAGCCTCTCCTACAGTGCAGCTGCACACCAGTGTGTAGGGTCCAGACACATACATTTCTACGGTTGCTTTTGGCCTGCTGAGCCAACAGACTACGCACACAAATCCTCCTTGCCCATGTATGCTGAATTGGGAAACAATCCGCATTACATTGCCTTTCCATTTAGACTGATAAATAACTTAGAGATGAACACTAGACAGCAAGGAAAGTAACTGCTCAAAGTTGCATTTAAAAATATTTAAGCATGGCATTAAATTCCTCTCAGTATTTATGATATAGACATCAGACAGTTTGCAAATAACATTTTTAATCGCCAAATGTTGACAGGGCTAGACTGTAAAAGATGAACATACAGTACATTGTTTCAGATGGGTATAGAGAAATACACCCTGGTTAGAGATCACTAAAATCCACCGCGTTTGGTATAAATAATAGTTTGGGTTGGTTTCGGTTTGGGGTTTGTTTTTTTTTTCAGATGGTATAATGGACTAATCCAGCTGCCTTTTGTTACCTTCTATTATATCAACAAAAATTAACAGAGAGGAAAAGTGCCAAACAAATTCCCTCGGGTGCACCATGGAGATGAAAAAAACCCAATCAACTGAGTAACACTGGTATTTCTGTTTGTGTATATTTAGACATGGAAATATTTTTCTTAATAAAACCAAAAGACATTACAATTTGGAGGAAAACAGAAGCCTGAGGTAACATGTTTCCCTCTTAAATACCATGAACAATGCTTCTCAAGGGTAACGCCTGACCTTCTAACTTGGGCAAATGCTGGACACCAATGAAGCCAAATGAGGTTTATCACCGTGATGGTCAGCAAAACTCAGGATATTCAAAATAAACAACCTGAACCATGAAATTTATGCCCCTCTGTTCCTGCCTGACTTCCTCATGTGTTGGACAGAGGGCTCTGGACCAGGACATGCTCTTGTTAAACACAAGGAATGTGAGTGGGCAGCTGTGGTGCACTGCCAGCTGGCTGCCCCTTCATGAACATCTCCAAGTTGATGTTTCCCACACAAAAGAAAAGGGGATTTCTCTTCTTCACTTATCCAGAGAAAATGATTACGGCTGCACCTGAACACCACAGAGTGAAAACAACGCAGCTAATGAAAAAGCCTTATCGCACTCCAAGCAGGAGCTGCATGGTTTTACACAACTTGCAGAAGACATCAGAGATGTCCCCGCTGCTGGCACTTGAGATTTCCACCCAAACCCAGGAATGTGTATTCAGAAATGCCATCTCCCAAGTGCGGAAGGCCATCGAAGCCATCCGGCACTGTTGTTGCAGCCCCTTAGATCAGGCACAAAAGCAGCAGCAACTTGAAGCTGTTGGTAGATACAAATAGCATGAGGAACCACAGTGTTCGCATGGTCAACCTGAGAGAAAGAGGCCTCAATTCTCTTACCTGCCTACTGGAAAAGATGCTTTGATGCTTTCCAAAAATTAGTCTTCGAGTTTTTTGCACTCCTGGTGTCAACAAGACACACCACCAGTGGGGAGGACTGGGGCAGAGAAAATGCCAATAACTGACACTGGGGCAGAGAAAATGCCAATAACTGACACTATTTTAATGGCTATGCTTTTAAGACCTCCTGAGGATGAGGCTAAATGCTACAGTGGGTAAAATACCCCTTTCCTTGGGGAAAAATTATGGGAGGCTTAAAGAAAATTCGGTTAGGTACTGAAGGAAGACGCCAGTGGTCTCCGGCACAGGTATGTGTAATGGCAGCTCTAAAATACAGAGAACAAACCAGTATACAGTAAGATAAGATTATCTTTGCTGGGTGCAGTAATACATGCAGTCAGACTTCCTTAGAGCATATCTACTTATAACAAATGACATTTTTAACAATTCTAATGATAAGAATGCATGCTTTTGTTGGGAATTAGCCCCCTCAGTCTGAATGCTTACAGAAATCTATCTTTCTTGGTTTTCTCAAAGCAATGTGATACTAAGCATTCAGACTTTTCTCTGCTGTGTTGTCTCTCTTGGATTGTTTTCTTTGTGAAATTCCGTTTAAAAATGCTCTGGGTGCAGCAAGAACAAACACAACTCGGGATAAGTTACGGGCAGTTAGACTGTACTCAGCACAGCTCAGCAAGTGAACACAGCGTAGCTTTACCCGTGTGGCATGGCGTGGCACCTAACCACTGCTGCCAAGAAGCAGAGGACTTCACTGATGTGACCCCATTTCATCTCTACCGATGACATCACATTCCACCACAAACATGCCAATGTCTGCAGGCATTTCTGCAGGATGCCATGCTGCAAAGTACAGGCATAGCAATAGCAAACGGGGGGAGTAAGCACATCTCCGGTGAGGTTGCATTCTCCATCAGGCTGGCATGGCAGCAGAGCGGCGAGCACTCATCCAACATGGCAGAAACAACACTGCCATTCCCACACATACTGTACAGCATGCACACGGTTATTCTTCTTCTCCATAGCTCCACTCCATCAGCAGAATTACATGCAGCAGTAATCCACACCCAGGCCTCTAGTAGCACCTAACAAACTTGGGAAACTCTTGAAGGAAGAATTAGTTTGCTGCTGTTTCAATAGCTCTTTCCACCTGAAAAGGGCATTGTTGTATAGGTTGGTTAGCTAGGAAGATTTTTCCTTATAGTCAGCCTCTATCTCCACTCTTTTAATTCCACCCCATTACCCCTGCTACACCCCTGGGCCCCATGCTGTATAACCACCATCTTTCTTTGATATTTACACTCTTTATGCGTTCAGGAACTGTTACAAACCCCCACAGGCACCGCTCAGCCCCAGATGCCATTTCACGCCAGTATTTGGCTCTTCCCACTCCCCTAGCAGCTGGATAATACAGCTGGCATTAAATACAGCACAAACTCCCATTCAGAAACAGCCTGGGCAACACAGAGGGGCTGTATGGCCCCACCCCACACAAGCCCTTGGAAGTCTTTAATGTAAGCACACACAGGTTTATCCAGACTTTGCTGCAAAATGGGAACATACCATCCAAACATCACATTGCTTGCTCTCCCCTGGCTTCTTCGCTCATTTACTGTATTCTTCCCATGCATTAAAGGAGAAGAAAAGCTCTCTATCTAAGTTTATTACACAATTCAGTTTTATATCAGCATATTTAACTTGTTTACGCAGAACTCTGCTGCCTTAGCAAAGAACCATTGAGCTGAGTCTTACGGGATTAAGTTCAATATTTTCTCTTAATTGGGCCGCACTGGCTCCTAGGATGCTCTGTGTTGCTTTTATCTGCATCCTCCCACAAACTGGAATTGTGTATCTCAATATTGCATAACTGTTTTTACTCTTCTCTGAGATAAACCTAAGAAGATTAGACTGGTTGGCTTCTCTTAGCTTCCTGCAGATTATCACGTGCAACATAACTGCCCCCATGTACGTGTCCCTTATCTCCCTCCAACACTTCCCAGTTTTGAATGTTTCTGATTATATGATAAAGCATGAAAAATAGCCAGGGTCTCCCTCTGTGTTTAGCTCTTTCTAAAAATGCACTCATTTTCTCATTCTTTCCTTCACCCATTCCTTCTTCAATACACCATTTGGGACAATAATGTGAAAGCATTTATTGCAATCATTGTTTGATATATATGGGCTGGTTTTCCAGAATCACTTCGTCTGCCAACCATTGAGATTCATCACAGCACTTGATTTCAGAAACCTGGAGGCAAGGAAACATCCAAGGTTTCCTAGAAGTCAGAAGAAATCCAAGGACTAGCCTCTACTGCCTAATCTAGCTCTCCTTAGGCTGCAGTATATTCCTCTGTAAAATTATGATTATTTAATATGCACTTTAAGAACAATGTGAGACTAAAATGCAAGTGCCCCAAGGCACCTCAGAAACTTTAATCATACTTTCAGATGTGACCAAGCAGTGGGAATCTAAGTGTCAATGGGACTTCACTCTGGGAGCACATTTGTGCCCAAAACACCATCACCCTGCCTGGGCTCCCACACTCCTGTCGACATCAGGAAAGTCAGCTGGCTGATGGGTATGTTATTCACATTGTATCTATATTCAAAACATGCAGCCTTGTATATGTAGGGCACAGAAGTTCCTGCAGGAGAAGCAGGTCAATGAGTTGGCCTTCAGTTCAGCAGGAGGTAACTTCTGAGAGCAGACACCATAATGTGAGGCAGGGAAATGATGGCTGTCTCAGGACAACGCAAGCCAATGATGGAGACTGCCAAGATCAGCCGGGGGAGATCCCAGCCTCTGGCACAGTGGCAGTGGAGCTGTCAGGTATCGATTCACATCAGCAGGCAAGGACTGGGACAGCTCAGTCACCAATTCAGCCCAGGATCCCTGGGGATCAAGGGTCTTCCTGAATTATTTATTTGGTTCAACAGGTGATCTTTTGTCTTTAGATTATCTGAGTCCACTCAGCCATCTCCATAATATATATTTTTTTCCTTTTTTGTCTTTTGCCCCACTTTCCCAGTGAAACTTAATTTTTTCTCTTCTTTTTTTTGTTCAGCCATGTGCTGAATCCCAGATAACTGTCCCTTCTTAGAGGAATATATAATAGGTGTCTATTTTCCCAATAGCAACTTCTAATAAATGCACAGCTTAGAATCACAAATACTAAAGACAAAACATTCTTGAATAATGTCAATACAACTTTCCAACTCATTCAATACAGTATTAGTTTCAGTATGACAAAGTCTTGTTTTAAAACAGTAATTTATGGGGTTTTCATCAGGCTACCTGCCATATTATTTCACTGTGTGTAGCTCCTTTCTCCTTAATATTCAGCCTAAACCACCTCTGAAATCAGAGCTGGAAAACCTCTTGGTTAATTTGATGTTTTAAGTGTCAGTACAATTTCCAGAAAGCACAAGAATTACAGAGGTTGAAAGAATCACTCCAACTTACACCTCAGTGTTCATTCATAATGAGTTTTAAGATATCCTTTGAGGACAAAATGTTTTAGCCCCAGGTTTCAATAAATGTAGCTTTGAATTTGGGTGGCCACTCATGATTACTTGAGTTCCTGTTTGAACAGCTTAAGTGACCATCACCATGCTACTGGTTGCTGCTGTCTCAGTGGCAATAGTCTGCTCCCAGTCATGGTGCTGTAGGAGGTTTACAAACCCCCTTTCTTATTCTGTGCTGTGAACAGCAGCATGCACACTGTCAGTGAGGCATCCCCCAGGAGAAGAGAGCTAACTGCTGAAGGATGGTGGGTCCGTAAACCCTCTCTAGATAGTCACGTACAGCATGTCATTAATATGCTCCAAGTACTGTAACTTCAGATGCAGAAGAAAAGGAAGCAATTCCAAAACTGGTGCGGGGGCTAAAAAGCACTTTCATTTCGATTTTCACTGTGGGAACATGGAGTTATGGAGGAGCCAGTAATTACCAACCTGCGTGAGACATCATTTGTTTTGTAACTGCTAACTTATCATCTTGAGTGGACTTCTGTCTGTGCAGCCCTCCAAGAGACACCTACCGTAAGCTCCACTAATTGGTCAAGCACAAGAACTGCTGTCAAAAATGTGCTCAGTAGGCATTTTCTTATAAAAATCTATCAGAATGTCAGCTAGAAGTTTAGCCCTCAGAGATAAAAAAAATGGGAAAGGCATTTATGAGTTTGACAGGATTTTACTGTAAAAGTTACGGGAAGTGATGATGGTTTGGGAGAGACACACAAGAGGACAACTGATTGCTGCAAATCCAGTACAATTATATTGGGGTCAGCCACCGGTAAGGCACCTGTCTGAGGTTTAGCATTGCACTAATGGAAGACACTGATTTCCCAGACATCACTCTGACATATTTTAACACAGAAGAAAATGGTCAAACAATATTTGGATGCCTCAATGAGGATTTTTTTCTATTTTCTACAGACTTTCTATAAAAAATGAATTCAGACATATTCAAACACTACATTTGCAAAGTTTTGTAAGTTGCCAATAACTGAGAGCAGTGTCTGGGTGTGCAAATTTTTCTGCCATGCATATATCCCTGACAAAAATACAAGAGGTTCAGTAATACAAAAATACAAGAAAAATGCAGCTGCTCTTATTGAAGTTAAGACATTTGGCCAGTAAAGATAGGACTGTACTTGTCCAAAAAAACATAGTGAAATAGCTCCAAAAAAAGTGGTTTTGGCCACAAAAATGGCTAAACCCTTTAATCTAGTAATCCACACTTGAGGACACATCTTTACAGAAGAGCTCTCTGCATTGCAAACAAGTAATAAACATACATAAAAAGGTTCACACATTAATGCAATTTCTTGCATTATACAGAGATCAGGCCACCTCTGCAAGAGAAGGAGCAAGCAGTCAAATTTATTTCCAAAATCAGTTTAATGCTAAGCTGCAAACTCATTTACCTAAAAATAATGAAACAGGAAGGGGAAAACCACCCAAAATTATGATTAAAATTAACAGAAAAGAACATTTACCAGATGTTCAGACTCTCCACCTACCCTTTATCTTTCTTGATGTCTGACACTTTCTTTCATTTTAAAAATGCATTAATAATATCATGGATCATAACAATAAAACTGGTGGTATTAAACCCCTCTAATTCAGGCTTCTAGTTAAGGCATGTTATAGACATTCACCTCCTTCCATTGGCTATAGAAGCATGTCAGCCTCCCAACTTTAAAGATTAATGAGAATACAACCACAGTGTCTTTTTCTTTTTTTTTCTTTCTATTTTCCTTTAACCTCCAACTTATCCTACCCTAGAAGCTAAGCCATTCCTATTTCTTTTTCCCTTGTCATGCTCAGCACTGTAGCCCCATACTTTAGCTAGTCCTATTCATCACTGCTGTCAACGATGAGTTCAGCGAGGTTACTTCTTCTATTGACACTGGAAGATGCACATAGAAAATCACACGGGAAGCAAAATACTCAGCTATCTCCATTTTCTCCATCTCATTCTTACCTGAGCAACACATCAGGGAAAGTCAGGAGCTGCAAAAGAGCCTCACTACAGGTAATTACCCACTCATACAAACAATATTGCTGCCTGCCCTTTCTATCCCCTCCTTGGTGTCTTCCTACAGGAATAAGCAGCCAGCCCTATGCCAGTGGTAAATTAGGTGCTTAGTTTTTGTTTAACTCCTGTTTAACTAGATGTGACATCCCTGAGTTCATCCCGATAACATAAGAAATGCCATGCCAGGAAGCTGATGAAGGTCATCAACCATCCATATTTAGCTTTCTGGTAAATGAAGGAGGAATGGGAGCAGAAAGAGGAACTGACAGCTGAAGAAGAACCTATATACTGGGGGAAAGGACCTGTATTACTCGTGGTACATCAACACATGGACAAGATCAGCTAAACCATCAGTGAAAATGACACTGAAATAAATAATTATTAACACTTTTGCAGAACTGGAAGAATGGCAAGATCACAACAGCCTTTGCCAAGCAGGACCCAGGCAGAGGCAAGGAGGGAACACATGGAAGAGAATGTAATAAAAAGAGCTTACCAAAATGAGGAGTCTCATGAATTGTCAGACTAACGTCAGCAGGGATATCATCTTAAAGTGGTACTTGAGAGAAGGTAAGGTAATGCTGTAAGGAACCAGAGAGGGAAGTTTCATCCATGCATGGAGGCAGTGTGGGACATTGCCCAAGGTGCATGGGGAAGAGAGGAGCAAGCGGGTGGCTGAGGCTGACATGGGAGGTAGCACAACCATACAGTGCACCCAGAGCAACAACAGGGGTTCACACTGGAAGGAGGTAGAGGCAAGGACAAGTTCAATGGGCTGATGTAGCCAAGGAAAGGCAGAGCTTGTGGGGCTGAGTGGGAGAGCTGTAATTCTTGCAAGAGGCAATCGTACATAAAAAATTCTCTTAGACAAGTTGCCAAACCCCTTGCAGCACATTCTGCAACTCCAAACGCAGAGACGCTTTTCTGCGCCTTACAGTGGTCCTGCACAGGGACACTTCTTTCCAAGGGAAAGTTTGAGTTCACGCTCCTTTGACTCTTAACACAGTTCACAGAACCACAATGGAATATTTTTTCCCTGATACAGAGAGCAGAAAGCAGCAGAATTACAAGCTGGGCAAGATGAAAACTAACTACTGCATGCAAGATACCACCTCTGAGGCAGGAGAGGGGAAATATATGCAAACATTTCTTGCTTCTGCCAAGGATCAGCCAAATTTGCAGAGCTGGAGCCTGCTCTCATTTTCATTGGGTTTTTTTTGTAATCCTATTAGAAAATCACTCCTGACTTCCAATAGAGTGAGATGTTGCAGAATCAGATCTAGAATATGTTAATGTCATGAGAATAACGATTACAAATCTTGGAGGTACTTTGTATGCTGCACAAGTACATCTTGGATTACAGGCTTCCTGAATCTGAATTTGTTTTCTGATTTTGATGCTTTTACTTGTGTTTTCTGGTACACATGCTGATATACTTTTTACTGCAATTATTGCAGTAACTACTTTAACAATGTTTAGTCTTCCGGATTTGATTTATTAATGGAAGACTTCTTTTTTAATTAAAGTTCTTAAAAGTTGCTGCCAAGGACTTTGAAATTTAAGGATTTGATTTAAGCTACCCGAAAAAGGCATTCACAATCATATTGAGATCCGGGTTTCTTCTTTTCAGCACCAAAGCGCAATTATATCTCTGTAATAGTTATGCTGAATATTAAAGGAAGTGATTATTACGGGGCATTTTAACTATCTGAACGTTAAAAACCTAAAAGCACTAATCATAATTCCTTTGCCATATTAAAACATCACATGAGTAGAGCAGGAGCTGCACTAAAGCAATAGTCATTAATCAGTATTTAAAATAAGACTGTTGCCAAATTATCTCTTAGGCTTAATTTCCTTGAGCAGTATCATCCCACAGAGAGAAGTTGGGAGTATAACCTGACATATTACTGTTCTTCAAGAGATTAGTCCACCATTGGCAATTGCTCACCTGCATTAGCTGGCCCCTGCAACACTGGTAGAACCTCTCCTCCAACTTACAGAGGCACAAATGTCAAATTAAATATCTATCTGCCTTCCGAGTCAGCCCAAGGCTGCTCAGTAATGTAGGCAAAATTGAATGAGTTATTTTGCCCTAACTCTACAGGCTGCAAAATTGAATTTGGTGGCAGCAGCAGAGCTCAAGCAAGAGGACTGACAGCAGCCAGGGAGAGTTTCAGGAGGCAAGGGTGGAAGGAGGGGAACAACTGTATTTTAGAGGCCACTGATTTGGGGCAGCTGCAGAAAGGGAGCATCCGTTCTTCTAAGCACCAGGGAATGCCAATTCTGGCTCCTTGCAGAGCCCCTCCTGCCTGACCTTCATGCAACACCATCTCAGTCACCTGTGCACAAGCAGCTGGTCCCCACTCCCTCGGGCACGGGGAAAGCCCCTGCCAACTATCACTATCTGGAAGAGCCCCCTCACCTACGTCTGCAGCTTGCCCATCAGTCTCATGTTTTCACTTCTCTCCACACTCCATACCAATGAATAACCTGGCAAGAAAATCCTTAATAAAAAATTAGTAACCTAACCATTCTAATAAGAAGACCTCTACTAAGACTTAGAGGGCGCAACAGTATAAGGCATAGCATATGGTCGTGACACAGGTCTGTGCCACGTTGGGTCAAACTTTCTGAAGTTATAAGTGCCAGAAGCAAATTATCCCACCTGCTGGTGATGACGAACTTCTTCCCTCCCTCATCCTTCTAGCTGGAAATGTTCCCTGAAGACGTACTTTCATCTGCAAAGGCAGAAGCCATGCATGCCTGCCTGCTGGAGCACACTGCAGCGTGGGAACATCAGCAGCAGACACAAACTGCCATCCAAAATTACTGTCCCAGGCTGGCCAGACCAGCAAGAGCATGGGTACTACTTACAATACCATCTAGATGTAGTGCTCCTGCCAGCGCACATCACTGGTGATTTGTGTTTGTACAGTGTTAAAAGCCTGAGGTTCAAACAAGAAACAAAAGAGCTGGTCTCTAATCCAAAATTGTTACATACTATTTAATATATACATTGCACTGAGGAATAACTATATAGAGAACAGGAGTTAGCTGTCTCTTTGCTATGCCTTTCATAAGTTTGCTCCCTCCACTTACCCTCCTTTTTATGGGGCACAGGAGAGCTATCCCTCAGCTCGCCTGCTTTTCTTTCTTCCTCTCTTGTCCACAGCTAATTTTATCTCCCCCATGGCTTCAACTTATATTTTCAACTAGCACTTACACTGTCATATCTGAAGTGTTCCTCTCCAGCCAACACATTATTTTAGCCCATCTCACTCTCACTTCAGTTGTCCCCACTTTGCTCCGTCAATGACACCAGTGAGGAGCACTCATGTCTGAACTTCTGTTACACCTTTCTTTATGCTGCCCCCCTGGAATACTTAACTGGAATTAATATGAAATATCATTCCCTTTCACAGCTTTCAGTACTTTCTCAAGATCCACTTCTGCTTTAAGTCTCACCTCTCCCTCCTAAAACCAGCCAGACATGACATCTAGGTTGCATGACTCCTGGCAATACTGGCTGCTATTTATTGTACTTGTTCTTTCAAAAAACAACATTGCAAAAATAGCATCACCATCCCATTATGTCTACTGTTAACCTGCATGACCAAACAATCTCAGCACTACCACCCTTTTCATTGCTCTTTGATCCTTTCCCATTGTTTTGTGGTTTTT
>VYZV01008209.1:1116-12999 GCA_013401275.1 Pandion haliaetus | reverse complement strand
TTGGTTCAATACTGATAGGCAACCACTTTTGGGAAAGAAATCTCTCTTATGTGTATATTCAGCAACTACATCAGTGAAGGCATTACCATAAAACTGATAAGAAAGAGCGCTAAGAGCTAGTTCTTCTACTTTAATCCATTTATCCTACTGTGCCTTCCAGTAGTCAAAATGAAGGTATGTCCATGGGACCCAGCAAAGAATCAAATTTACATACCCCAATAAGACATGGAATAGTTACAACTGCAATTGTTTAAGGATAATTTAGCCTATTATCCCCTTCTGTCTTACGCTGAAGAGTCTGGGCTATTGGTAAGAGTTGATGCACCAAGCAAAAGTGTATTTTATGTGACAAACAGAAGAATGCTTCACTAATTTAGAAGAGTCACAAAGAATAAAAGGAATCACAAATTAAAAAGAGAATGCAGTTGTTCAGGGGATTTGGATACTTGTGGTATTTGTACTGGGACCAAAACAATGCTGCTTTTAATAAAGCTGTCATCATCACATATCATATAAATGGCCACTTTTCAGCCCAAAGCACCATACAAACAATGAACCCAATCTGGCAGTCATTACTTAGTCTTCACACTCATTAGATTTTTATCTAAACTAGTCTGATGTGATCAGATTTCCTCATCTGTTGTTTAGGCAAGGATCTGAATGCAGTTTATCAGGGTATATCTGTCAGCCTTACAAAATAGTTTAATGTCTCTCTAATACTCAGTATAAACAGCATTACAATATATACATTCTCTCTTGTAAAATATGCACATATTCCTCTGAAATTGGCTTTTACTTGCTGTTCAAAGGAGAAAAAAGTCCTATGAAACACCTTTATGGCGAGAAATAGAAGAAGTGTAACTCTAAGGTAGCACATCTATAGTTTAGAAAGCACCTTCATAATCATGGTCTCTCCTATTTCAAACTTATCTTAACTGGAGCACTCACTTCAGAAATGTCACTGCTATTTAGCAGTGAAGCCCTGTCTGGGTTACCATTACCATACCAAATGACTGGGCTGTCTAATGAAAATCTGAGGTAGAAGACCAGAGGTGAAATGAATATGCAGACAGGACCACTGTTCCAGCTGCAGATAATTTGCCATTTAAGTGTATTTGAGACAGACAGATAGGCGAGACAGAACAGAGACACTTCCACCAACGTTGTCCATTTTGTACTACTCTGCGGCCACATATTCCCAAATGAGTCCATCGAGCCTGACCTTTCAACATTGAGCAGCTTGGGGGCTAAGTGGGAAAAAAATGACAATGGTATTTTACAAGAGGAAAAAAGATGGCTTTTTCGTAGATTTGCACTACTTATAAATGAAGACCTTTTTGAAAAGTGTTTATGGGGGTCTTTGTCATTATTATCTTTGAACTCACAGCTAGCATCCCCAAAGGTGAACATTTTCAGAGAACAAAGAAGACAAACTAATGGCTGAAAGTTCTTCTTAAACTTTTCTATGACGTTATAAATCTGCATATGTTTATATTTGCTTGCTATAAACTATATTCAAGTAATAGCATCCAGGCCATTAACTTGTTTATTTTTCCATAGGACCTCTAAGAAAATTTTTCTCTTCATTTTCTCAATGACCTCCTGGCCAGCAACATGCATTCTTAATTTATTTTTCATGTGAACAAACATTCAGGGATTTTATTTAATTACAAGGTGAAAAACGTCACTCATTAAATACCAATTGCTAACATTTCTGCATTTCCCATGATGATACTTGCAGTTGAATTCTTAAACTTATGTTTAATTTAAAGCTAAAGAGTGGCAAGGTTGAACACTGAGTATAAGTGAATGCATGACCAAATCCTTAGCCAAAGGGCAATACCAAACAGCCAGAGGAGGAAGGCATCTTCAGTTTCTACAAAGCTGCCTATTCAGTGAAACCAAACTGAATTGCTCTATTGGTTTCTGCACATTTCAACAGGATTTAAGCCATCTCAGTATCTTATATGTGTGTTTCCTTCCAACTGACCACTGGAAGTTCTTACTGAATTTATGAAATTTTTAAATTAGTATATTTAGGACAATCAAAACAAATACACTGTGTATTTTCAACCTAGCCTATCCTTTCATTTTTTTCCTCTGATACCTTTTCTGTGTGTATCCACATACATCCTAATACACACACACGTCTTAATTCAAAACTTACATTAAAATACTTCTTTCGTTGTTTTACTGAAAAATCTAAACTCCTCCCAGAAAATTACAATTCATGCATCAGAAAATAAATACAAACATTTGCATTACCTGCTGAAAAGCAGCACAGCACAGCTCTGTAAGGCTTTAAATAAAGATGACACCTAGCTAGCTTAAGTTTCTTCTTACAGACATATAAATCCGGGGGACTTACCTCAAGTCATGGAGATTCACCAGAGTGAGAGGTAAATGAGACTTGGTGAATTAAATTATTGAAGAAGTTTATCAAAACCAGGCTGAAATTATCTGGGGACCAGACAGTAACACTGTGATGGTTCCATTGTGACAATGCTGGCGGGCAACATGCCGCAGACCTCCAGAGTTGGATTTTAATATAAAAGCAGTGTTATTAGAGAGCTATTTTTTAACAAGACTTCTCAATTATTGGAGAACAAATGCTGCTAATAATATTAGAACCAGATATTCCCAAAACCAGTCACTCACAGGTTAATTCCACCACGGAAACAAGAAGGTGATGCTATTCTAGATTTCTTTTTGATACATAAAAGGAATAAAAGAGCTAGTTATAAAAATAAATTTGGAGTATGTGATTATATGCTGATTCTAAATTAAAGTATTCACCAATGTTCACAGAACCCTTAGAAAAGGAAGGCTGGCATTTTCAGTCACAGCTCTTGGCTTCAAAAGGGCAACTTCTACACAGCGAGGGAACCAGCCGGGAAGTCACTAATCACAAGGTTGAAAGATCTGCCTGGGGAAGGAGACCGGAGTTTTTCAGTCAGATATGCCAATGCTTACAGAGATCCATATTTCAAGTAAGAAGAAAAAACTTGAAGGCAGCGTGCCTGGTCCTCACTTGTCAAGGAGACCAACAGACAGAACAAGCCCTGCAGGGATAACGGAGTTCACGTGGAGATGAAGAAAGCACCAAAGAGAAGACCCACCTTAGAGCTTGGGAATGGCCAAGGAGCAGAGCGGAGGAGGCGGCAAGGGCAACCCCCAAAGTCCAGCCAAGGGAGCTGCTTCAGAAGATATTAAAACAAGTGACAAAAGATTCATTGGCTACACGAAAAGATAACCTGCAAAGAAGCGGAGCTACTACACAGTGAGGCTAGAGTACAGATTAAAGACAGTAGGTAACTCCAAATCACATGAATGCATACTTCAATTCTCACTGAAGTCAATGATGATAACCACACAGAAACTATCACGGTTGAGATGAACACATATCTTAAGAAACAAAACATCCGAAAATGAGAAAGTAAGTAATTTCCACCCATACTAGTGAAAGAACTGGCTTACAAAATTTCACGTGGGGTAGCAAGTTTAAATAAAACCAGCAAGACATGAACAATATCATACCATCAGAAATAATAAATGTCATATCTATATTTAAAGAGAAAAAAAATTATCAGAGCAACTAAAAGCCCTTGCTTCTAAACTCAGCAGCAGCAAAGCTTTATAACAATTTTTAATGAAAGAATAATCAAAGCTAGTGAAGCTAAGAGAATCTGGGGGAAAATACCACATGGCTTTAATACAGGTAAGGCACACTAATCTGACATCTTTCTTAGAGAAGAAAAGTCGCTTTCCAGAGAAAGGAAATGAAATCGATCTCAGCTGTCTGATTTTGGTAAAGCTTTAACATCGTGTCACCTGGGAAGTTATTAGTTAAATTGAAGATGGGGGATTAGCACAGAAATTTTAAATTGTCCTGAAAATGCTAGAGGTAGAACAGTAACAGCAACATTAATTGGAGGACATCAGGCTGGAGGGAAGTTACTAGCATCGCTGCTGAGGGACTGGTCTTCAAGCCAGTCTTGGTTAATATTTCAGCAATTCTACTGGCACACAAATAGCTATGGTCCTGTTAAAAATTTTACTGGAAACAGGAAGCTACATGACATCTTTATACAGAGAGAAGTGGGATGGTGTGGAGCAAGAACTGCATGGCACCTGGACTGAACTACAGAGAGAGGTTGCAGTTCAGTAGTGCAGAGTGCGGATCATGTATTTGGAGACTAAAAGAAAAAAAAAAGAAATCAGCCCTGGGAAACTACAGGGGGGCATCACAAGATGAAACACTACGTGATGAGGCTGCGAAATAAGAGAGAAGAAAATGCAATCCAGGAAGGCACTGTGTTAGAATTTCCCTACAAGATAGGATGCAATTACCAGTATTTTACAAAGCCCTGCTAACACCCCCTCTGGTGTAGTGTGTATAAATCCGGACACTTAGTTTCCCATATTCAAACAGAAACAAATGCAGAAGAGAAACATCAGGGTGATTGTGAGAATGAAGCTCCCATCTTGCAAGGAGAGGCTAAAAGGGTTTGATATGTCTGGAAACAGAAAGCTGCGAGGGACAGCTCTCTTATCATTAGAGAATAGAGATGTTTTCTCCCTGTAAAGTCTGCAGGGCAACAAAATACCAGAGTGCAGAGCTTTTAGTACTAATGGAAACTTCGGCAAAGATGAGACAGAAAAAAATACCCATCCACTCAGCCTGGGAACAACAAGGTTTTTAAACAGGAGACGATGGGCCAGCTTTTTCATCAGAGAAATGCAGATCATCTGCCTAATGCAAAGGCAGAGTTTAACAGTGTTTTCAACTGGCCAATACAGTTGACTGCAATTTCTGTGACTGTAACAGAGAAGTAAGTCCTGTGAATACCATGAGCATTTCAGATGTGAACCTGGAATAAGGCGGTCTAATATCTACTGCACCTCCCCTCTCCCACGGGTGATCACACATTAATTTTCTTGCAAACCTTCAATTAGAGGAGTGAACCAAACAGACAATTATCTTAATGAAACCACGAATTAAATGCAAATTAAATTCAAGACCACTGAAAAAGTGGGTAATGAATTGGGTTTTGTCTTTAGCAGTTGTTAACTGGGTTTAGGTAGTGCTGGGATATCAAAGAAAAGATAAATTGACTTAAGCAATGACTAATGTAAAGCTATTAAGGTAAACTCTTGGTTTTTACAGCTTGTTACAAAATGTAATTTAAAAAAAAAAAACAACAATGCAACAAACTTGTTCTTAGTAACTGCCTCTAGATGAAAAATGCTTCTTTTTTTTGAGCCAATGCTGTTTGCAACACTAAGTGCCAACAGCTTCAGTTTAGAAACCAAGCAAGACTGGTCTGGGAAGCCAGGTGGAAGCATCACAAAAGCAGTCCATTTTGGCTTCCATACAAGCCATTAGGAGTTTTAATCAACTGAATTTAATGGAAATAGGAAAAAGCCTATTGTTTAATAGAAGAATTTACCTCCTACCAAATTAGGAAAGATAGGTTACTTTTCATGATTTAGTTACCCTTATACACAAGAAATTTAACAATAAAAGCCAGCAACAGTTTTACATGGTAAAACCGAAAAGTGGAAGTCTTCTCTAGCAAAGTCTAACTATTTACACACTGCAAGTTATACAACATCATTACAATGAACAAGAAATGTTTTTTCCATAGAACTTAATGGAGGGACAGTATTGTAACTGAAGCTACAATTTATACTGAGGAAACATGAAGCACAGACCTCTGACAATACTTTAAATAGAATTATTTTATCTCAGGTTATTTTGGCCTCACCTGGTTCTACTGTTATTCATTCCTGGGAAGCGTACTCCTTTCCCTTAGATGCTTGCAATACAATCCAGAGAGCACTTTACATTCTTGTGACTTTGAGACATGCTCCAAACTTTTCTATTTTTCCCATTTGCAAAACACAAAACCTTTTTTAAGAAACAAATGTTCCTTACTTCACCATTTAAAAGATGCTCCAATAGTGTTGCAAATGCTATTGGACACATTTCAGGGAAGCATGTGGAGACTGATTGTTCCTTTCATTATTAACTCCATTGATAAACACTGGTTCAAGCCAAAAAATTATCTTTCCGTTTTCAGAGTCAAACTTCATCTGTTACCCAGTCTGCAAATTAGATCACAATGCAGCAAAAATATGCAAACTTCTGGTATATGAAAGGACTGACTACTCTACAGGGAGGCCACTTTGTAGGGCTCTACATATGACTTAGATCAAAGGTCTCACCTTCACCGAATCGAGAGAAAAAAGGGAAATATTGTGTAAATTAATACTGCTTTCTAAAAAAGCAGAGCCAGTTCCAGGTGTCTTAAAAGTTAATTGGAATTTGCTTTTATTTAATTAAATGATGAGAGTTAGGCCAGAGACATTTAGTTAGAATAACACAGTAGTTAGAAAAACACTAGCTGGAAGACAGGACATAAAACTGGTGTCTGCATCTGCTATCACACAATATGCCACGGATTTATGGGCATGTTCCAGAAGTGAAGAGCTGCCATAAACTCCACCCGGCCGGGCAGCACAGCCGCCAGGCAGCGCAGAGCAGCTGGAGCACACATCCTAGCACTCACAAAGTACCAATCACCGGTTCAGGCACAGACGATTTACTGTGAATTACAGGGGGTAAAGAAGAAATAAGCCATGTAGAGCCTGGATCCGTACACAAACTTCTCACAATTGAGTTTCAAGTGCTGCCTTTTGATATGGGGTGCTGCAAGAAGAATTACTGTCCAATGATGTTCTGTTAGCCGGACATGAAGAGGAAGTAACTCCCTTAATATCATTAGGAATGGAAAGAGAAGAGTCATACCCTCAGTTTTAAACATAGCCCCATCATAAAAATCAATACCTGTCAGGCACTGATTTTTCTTTTGATTTGATTACAAATAAATTTTCATACCGGTGTATAGAAATCAGGTGTATAGAATCAGCATCGTGAGGACTCTACACTGTCTAACAGGCAGTGGGACCTGTTAGAAAGGATTATTAATACTTTTTTTTTAAAAAAAGCTATAGCATACAGAGTAAAAGAAACCTGTATAAAATGAACATTTTACTCCAAAACAAGTAAACGTTTTACTGGTATCTGAAGGACTCAAGAAATCATCTGTGTTGCCTTCCCTTGCCAAGCTCTCAGGTACCATGGCATGCCACATTATTATGACAGGGTGAAAACAAGGAAATGAAGTTAAAAAAAGTATTTATTCTTCCTCTAGCTGAGATTAATTTCTGAGGTTAGCATGCAGATATGACCCAAATACAACTTGTACTCAGAATTTCCTACGTGGTAAGTAACTATGCTGAAAATGCTGCTGTTTGCATACACCTCCTGAGAGGATACTTATTATGCAAAAATGAAGACATGAGAATGCTGATGAAAATCTGCAAGTCATTTATCAAACGCTGACCTGAAATGAATATTAAGAAAAACCTCTTTTACATGCAAATGTTTAATCCGATCGAGTTTAATCATCACTTTTGTTTCTCAGGACTGATGAGTTGTGTACGTACTGTGCACTGTCAGATACAGTCTTCCATATCTCATTCTCAAAAAAACCAGTTGTTTTATCAATGGTTGCTCTGGGAACACGTGGAATAGAGAATTAATCTTTTCTTATTATTTTACTCACCTGTGAGACTATCCATAAAGCCTATTTTGCCTGCCCACCTGCTGATCGCTTCAGTAATACCTGGTTTACACAGAATACTTCCATTTTCTCAACAAGACAAACTCAAAGTATAATTGATTTCTCCGATGGATTTTCTAATGAATATCCATTGCTACTCTAGTTGCTAAAGTACTCACTGATGTTTGTGTTCCAAAAAATATAAACCTGTTTATTTACTATCCAACTTTACAGCTAGCTGCTAGCTGGGGAAAAGCAACATGAAAAAAAACCATCAATGCCCATGCATTTAGGCTGCAAACTGGCAGCCTGGTGGGAGCAGCATCTCACAGCCCTTCTCTGTGACTAGCCAGAGGAGCAAAATCCTCCGTCCTGTAGCAAGCATTAACAAGATCTAAGCCTTATCAAAAAGCAACTTGGTTACATTCTGTAAATCAAGACTCTAACTAAACTACATGCTGAACCAAAACATAATTTAAAGCACTGGTTTGTTGTACTATAGTTCTATCAAAAATATGCATTAAGAAAAATTAACATCCCTGGGCCTGACACAGCATACAGATTTACATCAAAATTTGGATTTAAAATTTCAATTTAAAGCTAGGGTTTAACTTTTTAAAAAGGACACCATGTAAAGATGGATAAAAATTTGGCATGCATCTTTTGATCCAGGTCTGGATCCCTAGTTACAAAGGAATAATTCCTCAATAACTGGATTAATAGTAGCAAAGATGGTACCACTTAGTTGTCAGAAGAATGATTTACATACACAAATATATGTTCCAGAAGGCCACTTGAGAGTATACTGAGTTTAAATTAAAGGACCAGACTGGACTTATTTTAAGAAATTTTGAAAATTTGCACACTCATAAAGGGCCATACATTGGACTTAGTGACCACTGGCCATTCCCACCAAAACCAAAACCAACTGAGGTGCCTCAGAAAAGTCCAGCCACTGCAGCTGCATTACCTGAAAGCATGGATCAAGGAGTGCAGGTCTTCTTATATGCTAACGACTGAATGAAAAACCTAAATCCCATGTTTCAAACAGAACACTGCATAACAGCATAAACAAATGTATAGTAATTATTTTCACCAGTTAGATACATATATAATACATTATAATAAGTACTATATGACTAGGTCTTCATTACTTTTCAAAGTCTTGCTTAGAAGAGACTGCTAAACCCATTTTTCAACATTACTCTTTTTACTCAGACTCTTCAGAACAAGAACGAAAATATCTTTATGCTTGGTAGTTAACTAGAAAATTCATGAATCTCATAATGTCGCTCAAAAAAGGAAAAATTATCATCTTTATATAGTAAAGTCATAATTTTAAACTCAAAGCCATCATTTAAAACTAACTTATAAGAGCATAGAGGACACCTAAACTTAACAGATGTTGGAATAAATTGTTGAATGTAGACTGACCAGCAGAGCTGACAGATATTATTTGGTTTAGCATTTCTAATTGCCAAAGTTCATACTATTCAATAATAATTGTCCGATTCTCAAACTCCTGCAGAATAGACTGGAAAAAATCTTTCTGACTACCCAAAAGACATCTACAGTTTTTATCTAATGTGGGATAGGACATTTTCTACATGATTACATAGCAAACCATTTTCATCAAGTAAAAATGAATTTCAGTTTTTTTAATGATTCTAAAATATTATTTTAAAGAACAGAGTTTAAAAAAATCCAGGAACAAATTTTTGTTTCAAAAACAATTAAGACTGTTCAGTGACAACACTGCAATTTAGGAAGTTATTTAGAAAATCCAAAACTTGAAAGTAAGGTTAAGAGAAATTGAGCATTTCACAGTGGTTGCAACTGGAAGGACCCCACTGATTTCAAACACATGACTGGCCTGTGGGACTCAGGGAAGGCTCTTCCCATCCATCCCACCAGAAGTCACAAGAAACACAAATGAAGTCACAGCAAAGCTGAACTAACCGACAGAGGGCAGCTGACTCACAGGTATATGAAATTCTTATTCCTGCCAAAACCCCTTGCCTTCAATGAAATCCAAACTGACATAAAATCTTTTTACCTGAAATCTATAATGCCAGGATTGGACAAAGCTTTGCTAATGGAACTAACACATGTTTTCAAATAATAAAGATAATATTTGGGAAAGAAGGAGATAAACCTATTGAAATTCAAACCAGATGAGTGCTCTGAAACATGCAACTCAAAATTGTTCAGTTAGAATTTTTCAACAGAAATCCCCAAGCTAGCCATCTTTGCTATCACTACAAAAATTGAAGTTTGCATACTATATTTATTCTTCAATAGTAACTCATACGGAGAAAAATCTGGCTTTATAATGCATGCTGGTTATAGCCTTAATTAAGGAAAAAACACAACAGTAACCTACCAACTAAAAAAAATAATTACCCAACGACCAAACTAAACCAAAACATTAAAACTGGTTGTTCTGTTGTTTTGACAACAGCATGTGGTTCAATACTAGAGCCAAATTAATTCTCCATTAAAACATGAATAACCATTTTAAGCCTGCTTTTTAAATTATTAAAGTGTAGCTAACATCTGTTTATTGTGAAACCACAAATGAGTCTCGCCCCTTTTAAAATTAATCTGTAACTCTAACAAACACATAGACTATATTTGTCATCAAACTATAATCAATGCTGGGTAAACTTTATTAGGTGTACTAATATTTAATTATCTTTGGTTCTGAGTTTGAACTCTGAAGTTGATCTGGAACATCGGAGACATCACTGTGTCAGTGAATGTGAGGGCTCACAAAATGGTCCCATCATAAAATGATGCAAGTTTATCAGAGAATCACAGAATGGTTAAGTTACAATATGGAAAACAGCTGACTCAAAAATAATATAAATTATAGACGGATTAAAAGCCCTCATAACTTTTAATTAAGCAGTAAATCACAACAGACTACACAGGACTGCTGATTTATGCACTCCTCAAGTGAGAAGCAGTAAATAAAATTAGAACAGAATATTCCTCTTATTGAAGAAGAATCTATCCTTCGCTGTTTCACTTATACATAAAAATCCACTTGTCTTTAGTTTTTCTACTGGTGGTTATAGCCTGCCTTAGTTATAACACAAAGATGTGTCACGATCTATAGGTAATGAAGAAGGATTAGCTGAATTTGTGCAACTCTTTTCTTAGTGTCCCTGCTAAAACAGGGACTTCAGGAGGCAAGGAGAGCCCCAGACAGCTGTACAGTGGAGACAGCTTTAATTTCTCCTTTCTTTCTCCAAATCCACCTGCATGTGACTAGAATTGATTTCAACTTTTGGAAAACAGCCCTTGCAAACAACAGACCTCCCTGACTCGGGGTTTGTATTTGACAACTGCTCAGAAAGCTGTAATTGGGCCTTGAAATCCAAAAATCTCAAAGTGGTTTATATTCCAGCTAGCAATCTGGTAATGCTGACGATCCTGATGCTGTCACCTAAAAAAATGCAAAATTCAAGTCTTCAACTTGCAGTTCAAATGCACACATTTACCTGATGGCAAGCCCAGCACAATCCTTCCAGTCATGTGAGGAGAGATCAAAACGAATACGTAAGGTCTGCTGTCTTGGAAGAGGAAACCAATTAAACAACATAAAAAGAAAATAAAATCCACTCCTGAATCTATCAATCAGCTACAGTGCATAAAACAAAGCAAACCGAACAAATGATATAGGTATAATTTCTGGGAAATGGCCACAAGAAACGTCTGCACCAGAAAAAATATTAACACTTGTTAAGTATTAATCAATGATAACTGCTGTAGATGGAACAACACAGCAATATTAAATACTTAAAAAAGGCAAGACCAGGGTTATTTTAAGGACCATAATGCAAGAGTTGTCTGAGTGTTCCTGGGCTTCTCAGTAGCTCTGACAGATGAATTTACATAGCATACATCTTTATGTCTATTCTCCCTGTTTGAGTAGCAACTTCATTTCCAATTATTCTCTCTTATTCATAAAGGAGAGTCAGAAAGTAGGAGTTTTCTGCTCTGAATGCTCAAGAAATGTTCACAGCATGCAGGTGAGTCAGACCACCTTTAACATACTCTATTCCCCTAAGAATAAAGCCAACCAACTGAATTTTGTCACCTTTAAACTGAGGACACACAGAACCTGCTATATATTGAAGAGAAAATTCAGTCCTCCTAAAAAACACTGCTGTCCACTGGAAAAATTAAAAAAGTGACCAAACTCTTAACAACCAAGCTAGAGCTTCATCCCTAGCAGACTGAATGCAGA
>VYZV01008208.1:53453-83268 GCA_013401275.1 Pandion haliaetus | reverse complement strand
GGGGGGGAGGAGTGTGACTTCATCTGTCAAAAAGTTACCTATATAAATGAAATACTTACTGTAAAGTGGTATCTTTTATGAATGCCATCTGCCAGGTATTTGTAAGATAGTAGGAAAGTTATTGCAGCATTTTTACCAGAAGTGTGGCTCGCTTTGTGTTGTGGGTTGTCAAAAAAACCTTGTGCTGCCTTTTATGATGAGATGCTGAAAGCGCTTGTCTATCTGTGGAAGAGAAGTTGCATGAGCTGTCCACAACCTTTCCACGTCCACGTATGACTGGCATTTCCATATAACAGGCATGCTTTATCCAGGTCACCTTATTCAAATTTTGTAAAACTGTCTGTCAGAACAGATGGTGTCACTTAAGGATAAAAAGCTTAGCCATAGATGTGAAGAAAAGCTGCCTCTTCCAGCAAGGTCTGCTAGTTCATCTTGGTATTTATCACCCGTCTTCTGTCCCTGCATGACAGAGGACTTTTTGCCAGTTTGCGATTGGTATTTTCAGAGGCCTTTACATTTTGGGGTGGGCTTGATTTGTTGCTACAGCTCTGGACAAGTGGCAGCATATCTGTCTCAGTTTGCCCATCTGTGAAATGGTTGCCTGGGCCACAGAAATTAAAACGTGTAAAATACGTTTGTAAAGGCTGAAGTTTCTAGTACATGCTCAAGGCGTTAAATCATTCAGACCAGAGGCTTGGTGGTGGCTAACGTAACTTACTGTCTCTCTGCGGTCTTTTCTCTCCTTCTTTTATGGGAAGCATCGCTATCTTCTCTGCTATCTGCCACTTGTCATGGAGGAGGACTTCTGACAAGCTCCCTGTCACAGGTCAGGCTTCAGCCATTGCTGTGTGTGTCTGTATTGTTTATATTAAATTGTTCTTGGTGTTTCTTTTAAGCCTGGAATTTTGGCATTACTTTTTTGCCTACCTTCTAGTAGGCAATGTACGTGTGTTTTTAAAGTCTATTATTGTGTGTTGTCATCTGATCTGGCTGAGAGAAAGTCACAGGTTTTGAACAATTTGTTATGTTGTAAGTCTTCTTGCTCCTTTTAGTAGCTCAGACTCACAAGAGGAAATGCTGAGTATTCAGGGATACTGTTCCTCTTCATGGTGAGCAGACAATGCAGATCATTAAAGGGAGCTTTTCCAGTAAGGTCTGTGAAAAAAATTGTGTCTAGTCAGAATTATGGATTCCTGAGGTCAGTTCAGGGTGGTTAATCAGGACACAAAAGTCTTAGTAACAGTACTATGTCATATATATTGGCTTATATTTTTTGCTATGTGGAAAAACGATGTTGCGCTTTAACTTAACCAAGTTGTCTCCTTCCTGGATTTCTCTTTTTAATACCTGTGACCATATAAAAATAAACAGGATGATAATCTCTTGGATGTCACATGGCAACTCAGTAGTTGTGTTTTGAGTGAATAAATGACGAATTAACTCAGCCCAGGACAAGAGGTTACTGAATAACCTCTGCATAGTGTAGATGGCAAGTGTTTTTCACAACTTACAGATGTGGGGCCAAGCCTAAACAAATATGGTGAAGTTTGAATGAAAAAGTCTCTAAATTCTCATGTCTAGACTATACAATGAGATACAGAAAGTCAGATACACAGAAAGTCAGATGCTAGGCGTCCTCCTTATCATGGATAACATGAGTTTTCCCCAGCTAAGGATGCCTTCCCTCTTGTCTTTATCTAGTTTAGAAATACTTTATCTATCTGACTCATTCTTGTGTGTCCTTTATGGGTGGTAGGACTGTACTGGGGGGCTTCAAAAAAAGAAGCCCGTAGGAGAAGTTTCTATTTTAAGTTTGGAAGTGATTGTGGCAGAAATGGCACCTTCCCTTTAAATAAGCATGCTCCTTGAAACTTACTCCATCTTCAATAGTTCCTAGGCATTGCTGCTACTTCTTCATAACGTTGTTAGTCTTGTTAACCCCACACAGCTATGGCAGGGTAATTTTCAGTATAGGTATCAACACCACTGATGAGTTTCAAACGAAACGATAAATTCTGTGTTCATTTACTCCTGCTGTACTACCACAGCAGAGGTTGGAGGTCAGTACAAGCTTACATTAAAGCTGACATTGAAAAGAAAAGGGCAGTATAGAATTTTTATTATGGAAAGTAATAAGGAAAAAAGGAATGCAACAACATAACCTTGTCATTCCTTGGGTCCAGACTGATTACAGGCTAGGGGAGCTCTTAACCCATTCACTGAGCAAACTTAACCTAGGTTTGGAGAGAGCATGAACAGAAGAATACTGATGGATTTCTATGAGGTTACTTTTCAGTGGGTGCCTGACCCCGCAGGACTGCTGAGAGACCACTGACTCCTTTCTTACATGTCACAAAACTGTTCATTTTTTTGCTTTTTGTTACTTGCCTTCCTGAACTGAATTCAAACGTCCTGGAGAAAATTTACTGGCTTGCCTTCCCTTTGGCAAAAGCCAGGACACAGACAAGTAATTGCACTTCGCTTAGTTTTTATTAACTACCTCAGTGGTGAATTTATATGCACATTTTTTAAGGTGTTGCTGAAATGCAATGCTACTGTTTTAAGGTCAAAGGATGTTAATGTAACTTGGTGTAAAGAGTGTAATTTGTTATGGCAATAGTGATTGCTTGCTGTGGTTTTTAGATCCCTCGGAAATAGCGAGTGAGTGAGTCATGTCAGATTGCCACCTGCATTATATGGATACAAAATTGGGGCTTACGGGGGTTGTCACAACAGAGCTGACTTGGGGGTTTCCCTTAATGCTTCTCCCATTCAACAGTGGGTATAGGTCAGAGGCACGGGCTCTACCAGTTACTGATACTGGTCACCTGGTTTGCTCTGTGTTGCAGAGGCAGGTTAGGTCACCTGAGCCCTGAAAGGCTTCTGGTGCCTTCTGCAATTTTCTGCATGGTCACAGGACCATTTTCCTCCAGTGCAATGGAAATGAGTCCTTCTGGTAATGCGTGCAGGGAGTCTGGCAATGATGGAGCGGCGCGGGGAGGGTGCAGCAATCTTTGCCATATGTCTGCATGGGAATGGAGTCTCCAGCACCATGGAAAAACAAATCATACATGTTGTAATGATAGTGATCCACCAAACAGGTAAGCACAGTTAGGTCTGTTCCTGTAATGGGACCTACAGCCTGACATTCCCATCCTGTGTAGGGAATATTTCAAGCCTCAGACGGGGCTCCACTAAAATCCGCCCACAGAGTGGAAAACTGCCAAATGGCAGTCGGTGGGAAAAATCTGAAGAAAGTCTGTATTAAAAACTCAGTCTTCCCAGGGTTTAGCCCCACCAGTAATGCAGACAAGCCGTGGGTTTCACAGCCTGTTTCTAATGGTTGGAATTCAACCTCATGGGGTTTCTTTAAATAATGAAGCAGGGATCCCTCATTTAAAAACACAGAGGTGCTAGCGACACTGCTGTGGCTGCTGCCATGTTAGCTCAGTGGTTATAATACTCATCAGACGCAGGGAATGCAGGTTAGTCTTGATGCTTTTCCTGCCTTCCCCCATCTATGCAGAGACTGCTGTAGCCAGGTGGCTGTTAAGCTGGTTGAACCCATCCCATGGATGGTGCCTGGAGAGGGCAGTGGGGCCAAGTGCTTGATCCAGAGAAAGACAGAAGAGAGCAGGTGATGCTGTGAGTGAGTGAATAAGACATCCATTGAGCTGGGGAAATCCTAGTTCCAGTCTGCAAGTCAAGGACTAGTTTTAATCTATTGCCTGTTGGATGTAAAGGTTCTGGTAGGTACTAAGGTAGGGTTAAATATCTGATGTTAAAACTTTAGCAACTAAAAGAAATAGGGAAATACTCCTTAGAATTACACTTGATAGGAAAAAAAAAAAAGCGTTTGTTTTGAGCATTTGAAAGGTACTTGACAGAAGAAATAAGAGTTTACAATCTATTTCCCAGCCTAAGGAGGCGACAGCAAAGAACATTTGTATTTTTGCTGTGGTATTTGGGGAACTTTTGTTGTACTTATTTTTTGTGGGTTTGTTTGTTTTTTAAATATAAGGCACCAGCTGGAAACACAAGCTAAGCTGTCACTTCTGGTTTTCAGTTGTAGGTAGCATACATCATCTTTTACACTTTTGTACATCAAGGGCCGCCTTCTTCAACTCCCTTGGTCAGACATGCGCAGTTACAGTGCATGACCCTGTTCCTGGCAAAGTCAGAGGCTTGCTGTCAACTGCAGCTGGGAGAGGCGGGCCCTCAGTGCTATGATCAGTTAATATTTAACCTTCTTATGAACTCTGGCTTGGTTTTACTGTTCCAGCCTACTGGGAGTGCCTGCTCAGGAATGAAGTTTGGTATGGAAATGCTACTGAAAGTCTCCATCAACCAGAGGGACAGACTCTGCTCTCTCACAATCTCTAGAGACATTGGAGAGAGACCCAGAGCTAAGGCAGCCCTTCCAAGAGTGTAAATGTCTCAAAATGGTGCATACTCTAACCTTCACTGTGGAAGGAAGATTTTCAAATGTGTAATGTTTGATAAGGCTGCCCGTGTTATACCTGTGACTGGTTTTGATGGTCAGAACAAGCTGGAGTTTGATGTACCAGCATGTGAGAAGCCTTTCAGAGGACAAGCATGAGGATGAGCCACTACCACTGGGAAGATTCAGGCAGTCCCCTTTCCTTCCTATACCAGGATTTAGTATCTCCACCACCATCAGGGTAGAGACTACACAGGTAGGAAGTTCCCTTGCACATCTGCTGCTAGGGTCACTAAAAACTTCCTATTTCCCAGGCCGAGGTGAAGAAGCCCAAGGCTTTTTGTGTTAACCACCCCCAGCAGTCACTCAAACGTGAACGGTGAAGCACCACAGCAGTAACAGGAGCTGTGACTGTCCCCACTAGCACCGAGCCACTGTGACACAGGGAGGATGGAGACGTTCGGGGATTTATTTTAAGTAATTTTTCTGCAGTTTTGCAGGGTCTTCTGCAGGGGGTGGGGTGGGGGGGGTGGCGGGGCACGGGATGAAGGCAAGGTGCAAACAGACCCAACTTTTCATTAGGCTAAAACAGCTGTGTTAAGATGGGTTTGAATGGCAGCAGAAATGGGCGCACGCTACCAAGAACCCTTTGACACTTGTAGCACGCTGCAGATGCGCAGAGCATGTGGCGGAGGCATGCAAAAAGATTATTTTAATACAAGCAGTGTCATCTGCTGCCTGGTCCTGTTGCACTGCCGCATTACCTAGGTGCCTCATTAGGTGGGGAGCAGCCCTGATTACTGAACACTGCTTGTTTGTAAAGTGACAAGTCAGGCTAATTAGCTGTGTGGGTGGAGTATTGGTTTCAGGCTCATCAGGAGGGCATCCTCATCCTTTCCTCAATTATTTGTATCCAGCAGTGTGTTTGTGGGTCCTTCTTCTCTAGAGCTTATGGACAGAAAAGCCAGGGTAAACGGGGCACTGAAAGAATCTTTTTTTAGCCTGTCACACTGGGGCTGTGAATTGCAGCAGCGCAACTGGCACTTTTGCAGGGCGCAAGGAATGCTTCTTTCTCACCCTGCGGGATATGTGATGAGACTGGGCGTGTAGCAGTGATCAAGTCACCAAGTTAAGTAGCAGGCCTGTCTGACTGATTTACAAATACCAGTGTTCTTTATTTACACAGACATGTAAACAACAGAAGGTAAACAACACTGCCCAGCTCGGTCTAACAAACAGGCTGCTGCTGTTTCACTTCAGGACCTGAGGTGTTTTAGACATTTCACAGAAGCTGTATTGACAGTAAACACAGGAAGGCTATGAGGTTACCTTGACTCTTTCTTCTTTGCACAGGAATCACATGCACGGTGTGGCAGCGTGAGGGAACGGTACCACTGAGGCCACAAAACAAGCGTTTGCAAAGAACCCACCAGGAGCTTGCCTTAAGGTCGGATATGGCTGGAGTTAGCAATATTTGTGAGTAGTATCACTGCAACTAGTCTGTACTCTGACAGCACTTTCCACCCAAGGATCTGCGAACAGACCACAAATCTTTGCTGCATCCTTTGTAAATTATCCTGTTTACATGCAAGGAAAGGGAGGGCCTTCGGATAGCGACTTTCCCAGAGCTCAGGTTTTACTAGTCTTGTTTCCCAACCTTGTGCTTTAAATATAGCACCATTCTTCCTTCCCAGAAGTATATTGCTTCTTGACATTTTAGGACAAGCTTTTGAATTCAAAGTGACGTTCCAAGCACCGCAAGTAGAACAGCAGCGGACGGTCCCAGTCGCTACTAACGCCTCTGCTGAAAGAGGAGCCAGCTACTGTGCGATACATTGCACCCATCCCCACGCTTTTTCAAGTTTGTCCAAAAACAGAATTAAGGGTAACATTAGCTGCAGAAGAAAAACTATTTGAAAACAACTGTGCTGATGTGCTGTCTTGCAAATTTAACTGCAACAGTAAGCCATACACACACTGTGTTTTACTCAGTCAAAATATTTCAAATAGAAATGTTATGCTAAACTTGTAAGACAGAAAAATACCTAGTGGAGCAATGAAGAATTCAGGAAGTTTGCTGCTTTGTGCCAAAGAACAAATTTCCTTATAGGCTAGCAGCAAAAGCATCAGCTAGGGCTTGAACGGGATTTAATTCTCAACTGTAAATTCACATTTTGGTTCCACATACATTTCCTGAAAAAAAAACCAGACTGACAGATGCTGGGTTTGTTTTTTGTCTTTTTTTCTATTGTGGAGTGATCACCATGGCTTGAACCCAAAACTGGTCTCACCCTTTCTACCTGTTTCTAACATGAATAGCAAGTTAGGCAGGCTCAGCTCATGCTAGATCAAACTCAAGCATGTAAGAATTGCTGCTAAAAAAGCAGCCGGGAAGGTGGATTTGAGCACAGTATTTAAATGCTCAGCTGCCTTCTCTTGTGCACATTACACTTCAAGTAGTTTTACTTCTTCTACCCTCCCAGTAAGAACTACAGTGATGCCCTATCTTCAGTTATCATAGGAAAGGAGATGAACCACCACAACCGTAAGATACACCATTTACAGCTGCCAGTACAACAGCAGGTAAAATAAAGACGGAGAAAGAGGCCTGTTTTTCTTAAATAGGCTTTTCTGCAATCCTTTCAATCCCCCAGGTGAAAAGGGAACTTAAGAAATTCTCCTTAAATAAAAGCTATGTACAAATTGCACACATTACAAATGGAGCACTGAGATCAGTTACAGAAAATAAGATGTACAGTCTTCACTGATAACATCTCTCTTGCTATAAACAGTGATAAACAGCATATGCTTTCTTCAGATGTCAGAACCCAGCAAGACTGCAATATTATGTACACAGGGCTTGTTTGCCTTCTGCCTCCTGCAGCAGAGTCCCTCCAAACTCTGTTTTTGCTTCAGAAAGCTGTGCAGTGACGTTCCTGCGCACCGCATCTCTCCTGCTCGGCAGATCACAAAAGAGCTGTCATTGCTGTCTGGCTTATTGGTTTTAGGCAGTCTCTGGGCGTTGAGTAACCCTCGCTCCCGAGGGCATTGGGCTGAGGTTTCTGGTAGTCCGTGCTGTAGCTCACGGAGGTCAGAACACCATTAACTTTGGGTTTGTCATAGTTTATGACACTCTGGGGTGTCTGATAGTCTCCGTTCCTGTTATCGGTCTTACATGAACTAGAGAAGCTGCCTGCAGAAAGAGATGAGACAACAGGTACATTGTAGCCGTTTTCAGAGGGGAAATTATTTTCTCTTGTTATGTGCCGCTCTATGATGGGGGTGGCATATTCGGGCTCTTGGCTGGTCAGGGGCAGAGCATATTCATGCCGGTTAGCTCTGTGCGGACAGTGATAGTGATTTTCGAACTCTGAACTCCCCCTTCTTCCCTCGTCTTTGGTGTCCATGGGTCGAAAAGTAGATCCTTTCCGTGTTACCGTCCCAGTCCCAATCATGAGAGGCTGCTGATAATCTAAAAGGAAGCATGAACTGCTCAATAAGGCATAGATTGGTTATTTTATGTATGTAATACTTATGCATAGATAGGTATTTTATGTTGAAAAATTACTCAGTTATTGTATCAAATATGTGGTTATCAGGGATGTGAGGAAACTGTTCCCCAACGCTGGTCCTGTAACCTCCTTCAGCAAGCAAGCGTTGCAGAACGTGGCAGAAGCTCTTCCACAGAGGAACTCCAACCTGCCACCTCTTTTCCTACTCCCTCCCTCCCCTTCCCCACCTACCCACCCAAATAAATTAACATCATTTCTGGAGTACACTCAAAAGCCCTAAAAAAAGAGAGAAGTCAACAAAATATTAGCAACAAACTGGACAAAGGACATTGCATGAAGATCCACAAATGCAAAGTTCTCCAAAATAAGTGTTCCACTTTTGGAATAATTAAAATGCCTGGAGGTTTCTTAACGAGCCTGACCAAGCGCTGGCTTTATTTAAAAGGCATCTCACAGTAGCTGAGTGACAGGAAGGATGAAGTTAGGCGGAACAGCAGCCAAGAGAGTCAAGGGAAGTGTGAAATGCACTAAGCCAGCTCAGCACTGCTGCGGGCGTGTGAAGGGGGACGAGCTGTGGGAGGAGAAGTGAGACCAGTGCTGCTGGAGGAACTGGGTGGTCACCCCTGTCAAGGGGGACAGAGCTGGGGATGGGCAAACGGCCGAACAGGAGCAAGGAGTGTGATGGAGGAAATGTGGCCTCAAGAAGCGCATGTTTTCACCTCTAGTCAAGGCAGATGCCAGGCTGCCGTGTAAGAAGGAGATCTCGACCAAAAGGGTTTTCAAAGAAATCCAGTAAAACTATTATGAGAAAATTCAACGTTCTAACTTTCTCACTTTGGTGCTAGTGACAATCTCTTACGGATGCATGCGGTGGCCTGAACAGCTCTAGTAAATGACACTGCTAAAGTATCATGTTTTGACGCAGGCGTGAAGAAGTTAGCTCAGTTTCTGTTCTGGCATCGTGGTTCATCTGACATGAGCGTCGAATTCGATCCCATATGTCCTGTGAATCTTTCTGGCAGTTCCTGGCTACGTCCCAAACTTCAGCATGTAGGGTGAAGATGTTATGATATTTCACTAAGTAAGTGGTGCAGCTCTCCCCAGCGTCGCTGCTGCCATCCCCAGCAATCTCCCTTGCTCAGAATGAAGCATCTTGACTTCTGGCTGCCTTTAGGAACAAGCAGGCAGCTGGGGATTCAAAGGGAGGGAATTTTATGTAGCATGTTAACCTATATGCAAGTTGCGTGCTCTCTGCAATTAAATTTTGAAATGGCACATTTCTGGGCTGCATTCAGATTTTTATTTCATGTTTCCTATTTTTAAGGAGACTGTAGGTGAAATGCTAAGGCTGGGGAGCTGCCTGGTCAGGCTGAGAGTTAAGAGACTTCCCACAAACATGGCAGGAGGTGAGGACGGAGAGAGCAGAGGCTACTCAGACATGGCCAGGGGAGGCAGATAACTGTGATTTGTGAGCAACCTTTATTCACTCCCTTTCCTTCATGAAGAAATAAAACTGCTTTATAGGTCTCTGCATATTTATATTGAAAGTTTCTGTAAAGGTTTTGAAACCGTCTTTGAAAGATACCCAGGGTAGCACCATATGGAATTACAGTAACCATCCATTTGTTTTTTAAATCTGTTTCTCTGCCAAATGCATTGGAGAAATTCTAAGGAATTTCTAAGGTCTGGAGGCTGGAAACAGCAAATTAATCTTTCTGGAAGATTGCTGATCACTGATCCTATGAAATGGCTGGTCTCACTAGCCTTTCCAGACAGACTAAACTAGACAGGGATAAGATGTGCTAAGAGGATGAATTAGGAAACCATCCCTTTGGGATGCAAAGAGTACTGATGTGGGGATTTGCTCTATCCAAAGAGCGACCTGGAGCCAAGGTAGCACAGGAGACAAGCTCTGTGGTTCTTTTTTTCCTTCTCTCTCATCTACCTGCTTTCACTTCAGGAGACCTCATCTCCAAAATAGTTCAGGCACCAGGAAAGCTGCACAGGGATCTCAGCACAACTTCCAGCTGGGCATGAAATCCCACCACAAACCAACTAGGTAATTTTTCTATTTGCTCAGCAGCAGGGGGCATTATATTTTGTGACATTTGTGTTTAAATTGAAACATGAAAATCAGTCAGCAAAGGAAAACTATCCTATCCTAGGCACGTTCTTGCACTGCATCCATGCCCGAGTGCCTTCCACGGTTACCTTCAGCTGCAACTATTTCAGAGTCAGGAAATCCTTCCCAACAACTCCAAGAAAAAAGTTCCAATATAGTGGTTTTTTTCCCCCTAATATATTTAGCTGCTTCACTATATGTCTGGGATGAACACAGACAAATCTGTTCCAGGGCTTCAGCTTGCATGAGAGCTGGAGCTTGTAACATTGCCGGCCCATCCCTTTCCTTGTTACCTGCTCTGCATGCAGAGCAGAATGAATGCATCGCAGGGGGAGCAGTTGTTACCTGCCATGTCGCTGGTGACCAGATCTAGTTTTTGTGGTGTCTCCTTCTCATTATTATAGCTGATGGTAAATTCAGTTGACTGATGTCTGGTGAAGGGCTGCTTGATTTGTTTCCAACAACCTATGATAAAGAAATAAAATTAGAAGGTTTAGCAGCAAGTTAAATGCTTACTATCAGAAGACTTATCAGAAAGTTTAAATTTTGGTGTACTCTTTGCTGTCAATATATTAAAGTTGTAAAAAAGCAAGACTAAAATGGGCTGTTTGTAAAAAAGCCCCCTCAATTTGGAGGGTGAAAGGGAAAAAGTGAATCATCAACTGGGATTTCCAAGTGAAAACAAAACTTTACAGAGGGTTTTCTTGGCAAGAAGGGCTCAAACACTGTAAGTGCCTGCAGTGATGCCTTAAAGTGTATCAGTAAAATACCAGTTTAAATCAGTTACATGTTTTGCCATTGCTTATGTGGCAAAAATAACATTTAAAATTTCTTTTTTTCAGTAGACTAGTATGGCTTCCATTTCCTTGATATCTGAGCACCTGCACTCATCAATTAATTTATTCTCACAACATCCTTGTCAGACAGAAAAGAAAAAATCCACAGTGTCAGGCACTTGCCTGGAGCCTGTGACAGGAGGTCTGCGGAGAGTTGGGTTCAGCTCCCAGCTTTCTAAGTCCCAAGCCTGATTCACGAGGGCTTAGGAGCTTGATTTATGAAGCACACACACAACAAATGAACTGACTGGGTAAGAGGCTATCTCCAATTTCTTGGGATTTGTCCTCATTAGCAAGTGAGAAAGGATTATGATGTGACCTTGAAAAATCATATTAGCAAATATGATGTTAAGTACAAATTAATTTTCTAATGAGGGCGAGCTGCAGTGGGTAACAGCATTCCTTTCACTGACGTCAGCACCTGCTGAGGGATGAAATTTCGGAGCTGAGCTATTGCAAAGCACTTGTCAAGAGACACATGAACTGCTTAGTGGTTTCTTCTTTTATGGAAAGCCAAGATTCAGAAGGATATTCCTCTATAGAGTTGGTTAGTCAGGAAAAACAGCTAAACCCGAACTTCCCAGCTGACGGGAGAGCGCACTCTAGAAAGCGTTCTTGAGCAAGACAAAGAATATACTTCAGCAGGGTTTTGCAGGCATCTCCTAAAGCAGAGTCCTCAAGCTAATCCCCTATTCAGATTTTACACATGAAGTACAATTCAGTATTATTAGGCTTTATAAATACAGTCCCAACCAGGGAGGGCAATGAGATGGAAATATTAAAGCCATAAAAAATTATTATCCCTTGCTCTCTTGGAGAAAGGCAATCCCCTCTGCTGTGGGGAAGAGAAAAGGAAAGCAGCCATTTTCTGCAAAATAGGTATTTTGGAGGAGGGAAGGAAAGGGAGGGCACCTGGGAGCACTCTTACATGCTAATTTATGCACTCTGTATAACAGATCTTTTGCTAATTGCCTTTCTGTCATAGAAACCAAATTATATTGTTTCTTTGGGCACTGTGCTAGGATGACACAAGTGGGACTATCGTTTGCCATTTCCCTTGTATGAAGAGGTGAATTTGAACACGGAAATGTGGATGCTATTTCATAAACATTTCACGCTTAGTTGCATAAACCCCTTCCTGTTGGCCCAATGGACAGGACAGGACAAAGTGCATGATTCTCCACTAACCTGATTTCTGAGCACTGGATAATCCGTAAGAAAGTCCTTTGGCTTCTCGCCTACGATAAGAGGAAAGCATTTATAAACATCTGTACTCACAGCATTTCAGCTTCATGCCTTAGCTCCAGCAAGAGAGAGCCTTTGTGTGTAGTGGCTGAGGACACCACTTCACTGTGAGTTCTTGGAGGCTGGTGTTTACTAGAACCTAAGGTATGCAAACCAGCATTTTGACATTTCATTTTTCCCCATCTATATGCAAGTTGTAAGTGCTGGTGTTCAAATTTCTTGTGTCTGGTGCTTATCGATTTGATGTGTCCATGTCTATATGTGTCAGTCTAGGTTAAGTTTTGGGTCTGCTCTTCTGAATTCTTTGGCTAGTTTATAGATTTACTGGGAATCCAGGGGAGAGCTGGGTACCACTAGTGATGAAGCAACATCACCGGAGCATTGCTTATACTTCCAAATACCCATCTGCTGACAGAAGCATTTCCTGGCTCTACATGGAAGTGTAGGTTCATATGAATGGACATCTAGTAGGAATCACAGTTAGCAGTGCTTCTTCCAGTCCTCTGACTTGTGAAATGAAGTGGCTTCATTTTAGCTGCTTACCAGTGTATGTGTGCAACTCCTTACAGCTGGGCTCTGCTTTCAGCCTGCTAGGTTAAGTGCTCTGACTTATAGGACTGGGAAGCAGAAACACAACAGGAGGGAAATAAAAGCGAATGATCCAGATAGATAGCTCAAATACTCCCTTCACTGAATTTTTACTTGGCTTTGGTGTGGAAACTATTCTGTCTTCGATTGCTTTACACCTTAGTATTTGTGGGTATATGTAGGCTGAAAAGAACAGCTGGTTACATTGGACTGTAAATTGGGGTGTGCAGTTCTGACCTGCTTTACCTTTGTTTTTGTCTAACTAGGGGAGACATACAATGAGAAATACAATTTACAGAGACACAACATGAGTTCTACTTAATAGGAAGACTGCCGAACAGGATCAATTTCTAGCTCCCTGGTAAAGAAGCTCTGGAAAGAGGGCACATAGTTGGACATGCTAGCTAGGTAGCCACAAATGCCTCCTATGACAAAAGCCAGTGTCTTACTTGCGTAGGGCTGCACAGATACAAATTCCAGAAAACAGGAACAGACACAGCACGATGAGGACGGGGACAATTATAGCTGTGAGCTTTAAGCCTGCATGAGAAAAAAAAAAGAATAAAAGTTTAAAAGGCAAATTACTCTGAAGCTGGTAATTTTTACTACAGAGAATACAGCAAAAGGCAGATAATCTTGCAAGAATGCTCCTTACAAGAGAGCATGAAAATGTAAGACTATAAAACTGCAAGACCACTCCTCAGCCATACTTGGTTGCCATGTACCTATGGGGAACAGTATTGACATGAACGAGTTAAATATACTTTCTCAAGGCTGACACTTGACTGAACATTTATATGCATCCTTATAAAGAGCACTTCCTTCTTACTACCTTATTTCTAGGTAACTTTTAAAGAGCCACTTACACACTGTTTTCAGTTGCTTATAAAACTGCCAAATGAGGCTGCAATTTTACATGCCAAGTATCTGGCTCATGCTGAACTGGTTGAAACATCTCAGTCAAAATAGTTCAAGGGTTTCCAGGAGTGGAGCTAGGGAAAAACCTGCTTAGCCCCTGGTAAATTCTAACACAACATGGTTTGATGCAGGGATTTGAAAATTAGCAGTGGGGTGGCTCTTGTGTCAGGAGTGCACCATTTGCTATTCCTACAGACACTTACCAGGCTGTGAGAATAAGGTAGTACACGTGTCCACAGGGTATTTACAATTTAGCAGATGAAATCTCAGTAGATTTCATTTTCAGTGAACATGGATACAATTTACCCATACCGCTTCACAGATGAACTGAGCTTGCTCTTGGCAAGAGCAATGCAGTTTTAGAGGAGCTTTTTTTCTTACAGTGATTGCTTCNTTCCTACAACTATCAGCTACCTAACGGGTAGCAGCATTTGGTGTAGTGGGTCTGGTAATTCCTGCCTGGCTATGGGTCCACCAAACAGCCAGTATAAGCAACAAATTTTGTTTGTTTGCTTTTTAAGATCTAAGCAGTCAGCTCCACAATGTTAAAGGATGAAGACTGCAAATTCAGGGAGAAGTATGCAAATTAAGGTTGTCTGAGCCCCCATGAACACAGGCATTATGGAGAAGCGTTTAGTTACACAACCATGCACTACTGTATGCTGCTTAGAGCTGGGGACCTGCTCTGGGAGGAGTCATGGTTGTGCAGAGAGAAGGTTACATTTTCGTGAGACCACTGCCTCATATATTACAAAAATTATAAAACATAGGAAGAGGGTGAGGAAGAGCTCCTCCAAAAAATGCCGATGAGTGCTCAGTATAGTCCCTTGAGCCACCTACCAAGCATGGCAAATAAAGCAGTATGACAGGGAAACCAAAGCCTGATGTTTCACACATCAAGGAAAACTAAGGCTTTTCATCTCTTTCTGTGCCTTAAGACAAAAAGAACCTATGCCCCTCCTTCTTCTCTCTGTCATTAACCTTTAATCAAGTCTGAAGGGAAAATAAAAAGTTTTGGTTTGTGAGAGAGTTTAAAGTTCACTCAGGCTGGGCTGAAGACACAATGCATCCTAGAGAACATGCAGTGCCAGGTAGTGTTACCCAAGTTAGTTTCTTCCGATGGGATGGGCTCCGTGACAGTCCTGTCTTCTTTTCTAAGGGAGGTTTCCGTGCTCTGACTCGGTTTCTGCCACATTGAATGCGTAAATGAACTATTAGCTGCAAAAGAGAAGGGGGCATCAGTGGCACTGTGGTAGCACAGGGGGCTTTGGAAGCACCGTTGCCTGGGGAGTGCTGCTTACCCCATACCTTGCATTATTCGACAACCCATCAGCTCAAGCTTCAGTGCTATTCTTTGGTTCCAAGTTTGAGGGATAATTCGCACATAGCGGGCCACTATTGGAGGGATGAAGTTATTGCGTACTATGTCACCAGAGTTGGAGTTGCCTTGGAATACCTGCAATGAAACATAAGCACGTTGTTTGCTCCATTTTAAAAGTCTCTTTCTTCAAAGTGCTCCTGACATCCAACTTCAAACATTTTCATTTTCCTAAAACTAAAATATATTGATAATCTGGGATGCAGCCACAAGATTTCTGGAATTGAGACCTCTGTAAAGAAATAATCTTTTTAGTTCTGACAAGATGATCACATTTTGCTGTTAGCTCAGAGAAGAAAGATTATCACTCTGTTTCAATGCTGTGTAATTTCTAGTTAATGTATGCTGGTATAATGATGTCATTTTTGATTTAATAGCACTGCAGCACCCTTACTTGGGCAACAGGGGATAAAAATGTAAAAAGAAAAAATGGAAGTGAAATATTTCTAGACGTTTTAGTAAAATGGCCAGTTTTCTGTATCAAGCTTGAAGACTGACTGTTAACTATGCGACTGTGTCTCCTTTTCTGTATTTTCCAGAATCAGTTCAGCCCACAGAACAGTAGTCCTTGCAAAATTAGTTCTTGGAGATGCTTCAGCGTGATCTAGGAGAACTTAAAAGCCTGATGAGATAGGGAAGTGAGCTCAGCCTATCTTAGATAAAATGCCAGGCCACATGGAGTTTTGATGGGACAGGTTTTGTCATGCACCTTAGCTGAAACTAAGATCATATATAATAATTTCATAAGATTATTTGTATATAACAAGTCATTGTGGAAAACTGCAAACTTGCAGATTTTAAATAGCTAGCCTTCACAGTTCAGCCACTACTAGGTTGATTTGTCACTTGTTGGGCCAACACCCTCTCAGTTTAACATTAAAAAGTATTAAACCAGTTAACGTTGTGCAGCAAAATTCCTTGCCATACAAGCTAAGAAAATCAGAGCTAGTAAGAAATCTCTCTTCAGCTCTACGAAGTTTTTAAAAACTGTCGTCAGGACTGAGGACCAGGTGGAGCCTTATCCTCGGGCAAGCTGAGCTCCCTCAGAAATTATGAGCGAAGGTCTGACTTTGAACGCCATGGGGCAGGGAGGGGGGCTTCGGGGGGTTTTTTTGTTTGTTTGAAAGGAAACATGAGGTTTTAAGGGGAAAATGTTGTCAGACAAACCTGTGCAGCACATCCTTTGTCTGCAGGAACTAGTTGTACTGCTTTTATGTGTTCATTGTTAAAGTCACTCAGAGTCTGTGAAAGCTGTTGTGTGGACAAGTATTTTGGTGTAAGAGCATTTATTCCACGCTCAGTTAAATTCCTAACAGATGTAGGCTGTGCCCACTTGTGTCAGCGAGGGCAGGGAGCGGTGCAGTCCCTGGTGACCGTAACACAGCCCAAGCAGAAGCTTGGTCTGCAGGCGCAGCTCCACCAGCAGCACTGTGGTTTTACCCAAGTCGGTTGTTTCGCATGTTGGGGGGTGGGTTGACCATCCCAGTGCATCAGAAGCTGAATCTCAGCTTTGCTGGTGCCATACCAACCGACGCTTCTGCACTGGTGCAGCACTCCTAGCACAGGCAAGTGCTGAGCTGAGCAAAGGCTTGCCCGAACAGCCTGTTGTACAGCTTTAATTACACTGTGGTTGGTTGGGTTTTTTTAAAGAAGGATACAGACATACGCATGCCTCCCTGTGTGTGTCTCTCAACTTCAGCAAGCCCTGGATAACTTCCTTGTTTCTACAAGCTCACTATCTATTCCACGGCCATAAATTACACTGGTGAAGACAACCCAAGTCTAGACAAGTCTGAAACTCCTAATCTTTCTTGACAGTGAAAGCCTGCCCTTCAATGTCAAGGCAGCATATGCAGTTTTGCTCTGTGTTTTCCTACCCCTCCCACTTTCCCTTACCTTTTCTTCATTGCTCAGAATCCCTTTGTAAGTTCTCCATTTTGAGTTGTTATTTTTGTAGTTCATTGTAAATGTCTTTACGTAAAAGTTGAAATTCATCAACGTGGATCCAGAACCAGTGGTCTTAATTCCTTTCAACAAAACACAAAACACGTTTTCATTTCTTAGGTGTCTGTTTTAAAGGAACATTTTCAAATGCAAACACAGAAGCCAAAACAATTTGGAGAACTTTGCCTTCAAAGTCTTAATTTATTTTTCAAACTCTGTTGGAATTGAGTTTAAAACTTGGGTGAAAAAGGGAAATCAGTTTTAAATTGTGAATTTAGAGCAATGGAATTTTTAACAGAGCCCAAATTAATGACTCAAAAAATGGTAATTTCTTTTGATATTATGGTCCATATCAGCAGTCTTTACATCTTTAGTACCAACTGTAATTTACATTTTTACAACTAAACCAGGAGTTGGAAACAGGAATTTCTTTCACCTGGGCCATTATTTCAAAGGCTATGACTTTAATGTTTCTTACTGATTCCAGAACTGCATCATTAATAGATCCTAAGCAATTGTTTATCATCCATCCAGACTCTACTGGTCCCTGTGTAAGTATTTTGTTCTGAGCCTAACAGCATGTTTACAGATCAGGCATGCGCATGACAGTTGAGTTCAATCCTATATCCCTATAGGAAGACCAGTCTTGTAAATAGCCTTGATTTTTTAAATAGGAAAATAATATTCCTCAATGCAGAACTTTTCATTACATTTAATGGAAGAAACATTGCGTTAGTGCATTATTAGCTTTTCAGCTGCATTCAGATTCTTCTCCAGCTGAAACCCCAGCTCCTAATAACCAGAAAGTGACATACCTGTTATTCTCTTCTTCTCTCCCAGGTCTATCTCCAACCATTCACGATTGCTGCTGTGGTTAGAGGCCCAAGCCAATCCTGGGACTTGAAGCCAAGCCTTGTCAGGAGACCACTGGAATACTTGCCCAAATTCGTTGGTCTCCTCCCAGTAGGAAGATGCAGTAACCTGGCTCTTGGAGAGGAATTCCTCTTCCAGACTGAGAGATTTGTTGCAGCCTAGGAGTCCCCACACAGATGGGCAGAAGGAGTTATTTTGCGTTTTCACAGCATATTTTTGTATTAGGCTAGCAACATATGAAGACCACTCACAGCAGCAAAGTCAGGTGTTGTTTAATCTAGTGCTAGCCTGATGCTATCCATTAGCTGTGGTGTTTGCCAGTCAATTTGTAGTGGATGATCCAGTACCAGAGTGCTGCAGTCCCTCTCCTTTACCAATTTAACTCCTACATACATGACACCTTCTGACTGCATCTGATATTTTTGCCATTTTGTTTTTTAATCTCTGCAGTTTTGTCTCATTCCTGTGAAGACTTCTTATATTTTTAAATTTTCCTTCTGAAACATAATATTTATGTTTCGAGATTGGTATTAACTAATTTTGCTGTACAAAACATTTCTCGGATGAAGGCACTGTACTGAAAGGAACGCTTTACTGTAAATATTTCATGATTCTCACCTGCAATTAGGGCTAGGAAAGTTACTCATTACAGAAGCTCCTTGATACTGCTGCCAAGAGGTGATATCATGAAGATAATAGCTGCAGGTAAGTATTACAAACTCCACCAAAGAACCCACAAAATTTCTGCACATCAAGGTTCTTCAGAGAAAACAGGCCAGTGGAATAAGGTTTCAATGAAGTTAAAAATAATTCCCTGGCAGTTTCAAAGGCCTATACATGCTCTACAATTTTCAGTGGAATAGTAAATGATTTTATCTCAGATGACTGAAACATAATTCAAATGAACGAGCACGAACTTTTCCCCCCTCTTTGCTATGTTTTATGCAAATGAACAGCTTGACAGATTAAAGACACTTTTGCATCTTGGAAAATCGTAAACAAAAACTCGTTCTGTATCAGTGCAATGTAAATATATTTTCATTCCTCCTATGTTTTCGTTCTCTTCTTGTATAACGAAGATGGAATTTATAAATGTCTGAAGAAAAACTGCTCTCATTTTCTGCCACCTAAAGTACATAAAAATGGGATTATCTGATTGCCATTTTTCATATGCTGGCACCAGAAACGTAACAGCAGAATACTATTTCTGTTTCTCGTCTATGTGCATATGACCTATTCCTATTCTGCATTTTTTTCTAGCTCACTTCACATTCCTTCAATCTTTTTATTCACTTGCCAATTTTTAAAAATTGCTGTCCTAAAATATCCTTCCTAGACACAGCCTGACATTCTCCTGATTACTTTTCAAAACTTATACAGAAAATACTTAAATAAAAAGGTAAAATTTGAATAGCTAAAAATAAAGCCATTACTCTTACCATTTGAAGTAAATATAAACCGCTTATCTGACAGCGAACCACTGTAAGAAAAGAAAAAGGTAATTCAGCCTTTCAGGCGGCGGTCAGGGGAATGCCAAGGTACAGTTTCAGAATCACTATTTATCTACCAAAATATCTCTGGCCAGATAGCCACTTACTTTGCTGGCTGGTTACCGACCCCAGTAAGAGCACTTTTGCGCATCTCTCACCGTGACTGTATTCAGATCAGTTTTTTAATGGTTTTTAGCATTTGTTATGCTTTAAAGGGAATCCCCTTCCCATCAGCCTGTTACTCCTGCTGCACGCTTCTGCTTTTCTCCTCTGTACAGGCCCTGTACTACTGTGGGAAAGCTTTCCTCTTCTGCTGCTACTCAGACCAGCAACATAAGAGCATTCCAAAAAGCCAGGATTGGGAAAGCTAACCGGGGCTGGCTCTACCGGTGGTGCACTGCTCCAGCACCAGACCCAGGTCTCTTCTCACCTACAGTAGCTTAAATTAGACCAAGTGCCCTGAAACCAATGACTTCCTATTAGTCTAAGTCCACACCTAGTTTGAAGAAAATCCAGCCTTAATTGTCGTGAAAGAGTTACGCCTGATGGTGCCTCAACCATGCCAGCTCTGGCCATTCCTACTTGGACTACAGGTGTATCATAGCCAGACTAAATAAAAACTACTCCTTGTATTAATCTGGGGGGGAACAAGTTTTGTTAGAACCAAGACCAACACCTCCCATCAGGAATGGTTCTTTTTCCTCCATTAACATCTATGGCTCCCCTTTTCTTCCTCCTTCTGACATGGACTGTTTTGCTTCAGGAGAAAAACCTTTTCTTGGGCCACTCCATACAACCCTGCACAATTCAGGACAAGATAAAATCACCACTGTAAGGGAAAGCTGAGCTTTCCTTGGCCTTCCATGGAGCCGCTTTCTGATTCCCAACAAGATGCCCTGAGGTTTCATTCCAGAAGTGATGAGTCGTCTGCCTAATGAAAATAAAAGCCTGGGTTTTCACGTGAAATTAGTTTGGATTTCTTGAAAATCTGACCCCTTCAATGCTGCTGTGATTAGCTGCACGCATCACTTGCCCCTTTTGAAAAGCTTTGGCCAGCATGACTGAGCAGTAAAACAGCTTCTGCACTTAAGCATCAAGACAGCTCCCTTTCAGGCTGCCCTTTATTGTTGGCCAGGAAAATCTCCCCCGTGGGCTAACAGCGGTGCGCACGGCTGTATGTTTCGAGAGCAGTGCAAACAGGCAATAGGAAAGTGGTCCCATGTCAAGGTCAATAAAAACACTGCGTCTTTTTGTCACTGAGGGAAAACTAATAACTACAGGCAAACGAAGCCCTTCAGAGATGATGGAGAGCACTGGGAGGGAGCTGATTTATTTGGGCATGTAGGCGGTAGAGTAGCTGGAAGGAGAAACTCAAGCCTGCCTTCCCTCCCACATCTTCCCCCCGCGGGCAATCCTCAGGGGCGATCAGATGTGCTCTGCTCGCTTCAAACCAGTTTGACATTACAGCCAAAACAATTTTTGCTTTCTTAGTGAATACAAAGCAATCCATTTCAAGAGAAAAGAAGAAAATAAAAACCCATGGTGATCAGTAAAATCTACCCTAAACAGAAATCACAGCGTTCCTCGAATACTTATTTATGAGATAATGCTTTGTAATAAAAAAATCACCCAGATCCCTTTCAAATAGAGGACTGCGATTTTAGCAAAGAAAGGGAGGGGGTTAGCCTTTCTAAGGTCTATAAAGCTATGAAATCAAGCTGAAATATTTCTGCTATAATTCTGCAAGTCACTGAAGAGGACAAACTAATTCAGTAAGTGGTAATTCATCAGTTTCCTAATGTGACAGGTGGCATTTGTCACAAAAATTTCACTTCGTCCTTTAAGAGGCGGTATCGCCCATGCTCCTCATTTTCCTGACAACCTTCAGGACCCTGCCTAACCAACAGTACTGGTGGCGGGACTGCAGGGGAGACCCGTGCCAGTAGCTCTGCAAAAAAAGGATGCTGCTTCCCGTAATAAATTTCTGTTAGCATCAAATACTTTTTTTTTCAGGGTCAGTCTCAAGCAAGCTTTTTATAAGCAGCGCAGGTTAACCCCAAATCTCATCTTTCACGATTCACAAGCATGTGGTCTCTTGCATTTTCAAAGACAGATGATTTCACGTGCAGAGACATACAGTCACAGGCCAGGTCACATTACAAAGTTAAACCCCCATATATTTGTACTGGGGTATCAGAACTGCCCAATAAATCCAGCCACTTGATCTCCATTATAGCATTTGTGGGTGCAGGTCCACGCATGGATCACGAGAGCTGAAAAACTCACAGATGCTGGAGCGTAGCAAGCGCACTGAAAAATGGAGTCAGGGAGGCCAAGGTCAGCTCTTGTGGGCTGGTGAGCGAGCAAGCCGTAACTCCACCATCACATTACAACGCAGATATTTAACAGCTCGATGCACTCCAGCAGCAGCTTTTGATGAGGTCAGTTTTGGCTCAAGTCACTAAATAATTTAAATCTTTAATACTGAAATCCACTGTAAATGAGAATTTAAAAACTTGAGTAAGCTTTTATTTAAGGGCGTCTAAAAAGCTCTTAAAGCACTGCTGTCCAAGCACCAATTTTTTCTCACCAGCACTGGCTGCTCCGCAGGAATTTCTTGCAGCATGTAGGTACCCCGAGGACAGGGAAGCCATGCAGCTTTGGAAATACCTCTCATAAAGGCCTTTATAAAGCATGAAATGCATTGGTTCATCTTCTTAGTAAATAGGCCCACTGTTTCTAGGAATGCTTTTTCATGTTTTGAAATAAAAGTATTTCCCTGCATCCTCCACTCTCCCTCTCCTGGGACAATGGGCTCACACCAGCAGTTCGTCTGCACCTGGGATTGTCCCAGCTGCCAGGGAAGCATCCTGGGAAGTGCTGTGCTCACACTCCCGTTTTTCTCAAAATCCGTGCCATCCGACCCAGTATGAGCCTGTTTACCTATGGCTCCCTGTATAATCTGTAGAAAGTGAGAGTTGTCTCCTCGGGGAAATTCAGTCCCTTTGAGACGTGCGTGATGCTCAAGCAGTGCCTCTGCCCCACTATGCGGGAGAGCTAAGGGGGCTGCACTCCTCCTTAGGGTGCTCTCTCAGTGGCCTCACATTAAATGGGCTAAATTCGAGCCCTGGAGTCTGGCTTCAGCCTGGCGGTGCACGTTTCAGCTCTCCTTCAAGTAAGTAGGAGTTTTCCCACTTCATGTAATAGAGACAAGTTTGCATCATTGTGGGTACTTCTATTACTCATGTGAAATGTATGGGATATTTTATGAATGGTAACATTAAAAGGACGCTCGGCAGTTAAGGTGATGCATTAATTATGCAAACAGTGTTTTCCCTCAGCACATGTACATTTGCTGTCTTGTACGCTTCATTCGTTGCCCACTAGCTCTTGTACTGTGAAAAAAATACAAATGGGAATCCCAGCTGCCTTTCATTATAACACTTCATGTGCTACTCTCTGAGTTACTCCTTCCAGGATTCTCAAGGATCATGAACATACATATGTATGTAAATGGTTCTGTAACATCTTTCGATAAGGCACAAAATATTTAATTTAGGGTTTCACTAAGCTGGCATGTGTGATAGAAAGAATTTGTATTATTTGTTTCATGGAAGGGCTTTATGCCTGAGCAGAGCTCTCAGTCCTGCTTTGCTTGAGACAAGTTTGTATTAATTTTCTTTGGCGATTACCTTTCAAGAAAAATAGAAAATATTTAGGCTTTACAGGCCTTTGGCTAGTGTTCTACATGCTACACAGCTTTGTATACTCCAGTGCCACTATATATAAAGCATTTCAATCTCTGCTGAAGTTTAAGCACAGCAACAGACCAAATGAATGCTGGGGGGGGTGGGTTTCTGAATGAAACCATGATTGTAAAATTGTCAGGAGGGTGTGAGAAATCATGGGAAAACCAGGAAAAAAGTATAAAAAAGACATATTCCCTTAGCTCTCACAGGCTATGGGACTGAGGAGATTTCCCTTCCTACAAAGAAAAAAAGCCTCATGTAAAATCCAGATAACATTTGAAAATTAAAAAAATATAAACCAGCAGGAATGACAGAGGCAGTTGCTGGAAAGGCTTACTGTGCTGGATAGAGATTAGAGGATTTATTTCTACTTCAACAACAGTATAATTAAAAGTCAGATGATAAGTGGTAAATATAACACCCTTGCTATAAATATCCTAAAAAACTCTGAACATGTCAAAAGCACAAAGTTTAAGAAGTTGTTCATGAAAACCCCTATGGCTCAATGGCACTTTTTATTTATTCATTCTTCCTAGGTTTTTTTAAACTTTAACATGAATTTATCATGATTTATTAGCACATCGTTTAAAGGTGTTTGTTGCAGAACATCATACTTTCATGTATCTGCTAACAAAGTAATTTGCAAATATGTTTTGGAAGGAATAGAAGGAAAAAAAAAAAAGAAAATACCGCCCTACATGGCATAGCCACTGAAAACTTGGAACATTTTCCTATATCCAATGCCAACACCATTTTAATAAAGCCGTAGAAACAAAGCCCCTAGACCCACACCTAACATCTTTTCCTCCCCCAGCAAGCATCCCCACCTGCTTCTGCTGATCTGGGCAGCGCACTGTGCCCAGGGGGTTGCTCCCGGAGCCAGCCCCACCAGCGGTACTCACTCCAGCGGTACTCACTCGTGCGAGGGGATGCCGTTGGCCACGATGCCTTCGTAGCGGCTGATGCCCTTCTGCTGGGTGACGCTGATCTGACCGCCTAGCTCGTCCGTGATAACGCCTGCATGTATCGCTGACTTGCACAGCAGCGAGGTCTGAAAGGCAGAAAGCCGTCAGAAGCCAAAGCTCAGAGGACCAATCTGACAAACTGCCAATGCTTTCACTTCCAAGCCACTAGTATACAGGTGTTACAGGTCATAAAATCCGGCAAAGGCTCAAGAGGAATAAGAGGCAGGGGAGAGAAAAAGAGCAGTAATCTTTGAAAAAAAAATGTCACATTTCAAATGAAAAAGCAAATAATCTGCTTCTGAGAAGGTGCTGTAAGATTTTAACCTAGTAAGTATTGTGTCACTCCTCAGGAAAACAAAGTCAAAGGCAAGGCGACTTTTCTTTGCAAAGAGAAAACAATAATTACTTGATAGACTTGCCTAAAGGCAGACCTATCTATTACTGTGCCTTAGGATTTGAGTCATGGCATACATTAGGAGATTTGGTTATGTTTTGACTGGCTCCTGCTGGGTTTTAAGTGTAGCCCATTTGCCAGTTATTGGATACCGCTGAAAAATACAGACAGGACAACTTGTGTGCCAAACAGATGGCAATAATGTACCACTGGGCTAGGGCAGGGCCAAGAAAGGCCAGTGGAAAGGTGCAAAGGAGACATTCCCAGGTGTTGCTGGCAGAGATTGGTCTCCTTCACACTGACCCAGCTTGGGCTACTGCTACCCTGCAAGTTGGGGTGCCAGGCTGTCCCCTCCAGGGAGGGCTGGGGACACAAAGGCAGCTGGTCTCCAGGGGAGCCCTGCGGGTTCTTCCCAGCAGAAAAGCTGAATCCCCCTTTAAGGTGGAGAGAAAATTTCTTTCAAAAATTCCTCAGCACAGATAAAATCTGCATGAGGTCATGCCATGTGATGCTTTTCTTTCCTAATCACCCAAACGAAGGGGAGGAATAACTCCAGCTAATGAAAATGTAACATGGCATTTCTTTGTTTCTTCAGCTCTGTCACTTTCCAGGCTGGAGCAGGGTGCTCGAATAACTGGATGAACAGGTTAAACGTGAACACTGACTTTTTGGAAACTCAGCAACTGCTGTATTTGTGATAGGGTGGGATTTTACTTCAGTGGTATGATTAAACTTACTCCACTGTGAGAGATGTAAAGATTTCACAGGCATGACGGGAGAGCACTGTGTGATGTGAACTGTGGTTAAATGCAACCACTCAGGCAACTTCTTTGCTTTGAAGAACGAGCAGCTAAAACAACCCGAGAGGTCGGTAGTTATCAGTGGGATGTGATTAGGCAGTGTGTAATATTTATTTCATCTCAGAGCAGATTGCTGGGATACTGCAGGCATAATCTTAAAGCAAACCTGGATGTTACTGAAATGTGTTTTTTTTCCTACAAGTAAACTTTAGAAAAGAAACGTGCATGGACTCTAAACAAGTAAAAGCTGAAGTCGGAGGAATATTTAGCACATCCATAAGCACTGCCTCAAGAGGGACAAACCCTATGCAGGGTTTTTCCAGAAAGCTAGAAACCACAAGTCAGTAGGTGTATTTGACAATCAGTGGACTTTATTCTCATGTAATTGATTGGTCTGTTTGAAAAGTGTCTCCACATGCTTATATACTGATAACGTACTCATATACTGATAATAAAAGGTATATCTAACACAGCTGGAAAGAATTACTGACAGAAGTCAAGCAGCAAAAGTTGAAACCAAGTTGTGCTATGCTTCTCTCTTCTGTCTTTATAAACTTCGCCTCATTATCCTGTGTACTTACATCCCTGTATCCTTCTCCGACATTCCCAGAGATGTCACCTGCTACGTCTCTGCAGCCAGCAGGACAGTATCTGCTGTAGTGAGAGAAGAGAAGCTTGTTTAAAATATGAACTGTAATGATGATACACAGAAACAAACTCCTACAAAAGAAACGCTCTCAAACCAATAAACATTTTAGCAGTAAGTTCTGGTTGATAGTCTGCTAGTGAGTCTAGGAGGTAAATAAACAGGCCCTTGAGTTCATGAGTGGACTGCACACAGCAGCACACAAAGAACCAGAAAAGCAGCTTTGCAAGGGCATTTCTGTTTAATTCTCTTGTTCTAGAAATGCTACCACACAAGTTTTCAGCACAGCCCAGATAAGAAGCCTACATGCACATCCAGACAGCAGCCAGAAGAGCACAATTTATTACCATTTCAAATCCTATCACAAAGTTCAAGGAACCAAGAAATTATAGCTTGTCCTCAGATAATCTTGTATCAGCTAGGACGCGATCTGCTCTCAGGAGAAGCATTGGAATTTGAGGCTACTTTGAATTTCAAAGTGGAATCTCTTTTTACATATACATATGTATGCCCTAGAGAGAATCGCTGAGAGCTCTGAACTCCATTCCCTCACTTTTCTGGGCCGCAGACTTCCATTCTGCACTACAGCTTCTCGCAATCAGGCCTTAGACTATTACAGCATTGGAGCTCAAACAAATTCACTTCTCCAGAAAACCCAGACTGTACCTGCCTTATATGAATGACATTTTCTAACAATTGGACCAGATGACAGATACAGCAAAGCAAGCCAGAGAGCAGAGAGCTGCAAACCCTCTTTACCTGTATTCAGCCTTTGTGTAGTGGTTTGCTCGTTCCAAACATGTGATTAGATCTGTGAAAAGTTTACAAATGTCAATCCCCATTGCAGGATGTAGAAATACAGACAAATATTTGGCTGAACATGAAATTACATTTAAAGACCTCTCTGTATAATACTTGAACAATTTTATTAGATAAAAAGGAACAGCTATGGTTTTCCCTCATTCTTTTCACCTCCCTCTTCTACTCTTCTTATGTCTTACACCTTCAACAAAGTTGCACAGACCCCCAGAATATTAAATGTAGGAATCAAATCTTAATCTCTCCTATCCCCTTCATCCTATCAGTGTGTGGTAGGTGCTGGAGCCCAGAATACAGTGGGGCTTCAAGGAGAAAGTACTAATTTTCTCGTTCACTGGGCCTGTATTGCAAATTGTCTCGCTAAGATTTCAGCAGCTATTATATCTGGTTACTATTACAACTGCTTCTTGCACACATGCTATTAAAAATATCATGGTTCCTGCTAATCTGGAAATACTTAGGACCAAATATTTGGGCTAAAGTCTGTGTGTGTAAAGAAGATAATGAAATAGGGGGGACTATGCCACTAATCCTTCAGTACTTTTGGATTTCACTTTACCTGGATGATCACTACTGGCATAGGACAACAGAAAACCTCGTCCTGACACGTGGGATCCACTCTCAAAGTGAATAGTCGCTTCATTGCTATCCAGAATGATTTCTTTGGGGACAGGCATCACATTACCACAGTATGGCCCTACAGACAGAACAAAGAAGATTTCAAAAGTTTAGATTATGTAGTTAGGCTGGAATATTCTCATGATTAGCAAAGAGTTTCATAACACACTCATTCTCCTTTAGTACCAATCCAAATGTTGACAAAAGGGTTTTGGCTTCAGTCCTTTACAGGTATGAGCTCCAAAGTTACCCTGACGAGGAGTGGCCAGGATCCAATTGTCTCTCCATGGCAGCAATTCTAGCATCCATGTCTCTCATCACATAAGCCTTAAGAGAATGATTAATGCCCTTCAGCCTTTGAAGTACAGCATGCTTACAACCAGCAGTAACTCATTAGAGAAAAGAACAGAACATTGAAAGGCAATCCAAGGGTCCCCCAGATAAACTCTCCAGACATATACAGCTCATGCTGCTGTAGCACAGCAGCCGTTCAAGACAGATTAAGATAACAGGGTACCTGGTTTTCAAGGACCTGTGTGCCACAAGCCAAATTGTACTACACAGCACTACCACTTTACTCAGAAAATTTCTTATTTTCCTTTTAAAAACATCATCAGGCCATTAAAGTATACGGTTCAAGTCTCTAGAGTTTTAAACAAAAAAGAAAGGGAGGGAAAGGGGCAGATGAAGGGAGTGGGACAGGGAGACAAGAGCCTTGGACTTACATTGAATTAGATAAGAGTTTTATAGCTACCAACTGCAGTATCTTGGAACAGTCTCTGGGACACTCCTTTCTTGTGACAGCAGGCATGCCCAGACTCTTAATAATTACATTTGCCTCTTCAGAAGTCAGTTCCCCAGGGAAGCTTTCTTCTGAGATTGTCACAGTCTTTGCTCTTGCCTTCTGTCACCACACCTGGGTGCAAACACTTACCCCCGGCTGCCCTCAGGCACAGATGCCACAGAAAATCCAAAGCAGTTTGGGTACACCTTTTTGAATTTATGAGGACGTTTACAATATAAACTCCTAAGAAGAGGTTTTTGTAAAATGGCAAACAGGTTTTTTTCCCCCAAGAGAAAAAACAAGACCCTTTATAAGCCCCCAGCCCATCTGTTCTGTTGAGGTGAATGACAGCTTTTGTGTCCTAAAGCAAGTCCTTGGGATGAAATATAATCACTTTGATTTTTCCTAGACAACCTCATTTTATTGGTGGTGGCTACTTTAGGGCAACTTGGAACTGACATCTGAGATAGATACAAGAAATTACAGTCACAGGACGTCACAAATTTGGTGAGTGGTACCCTTCCTAGCAGGCTCCTAAGAGCTTCTTCATTTTGCTTGATACCCTTGGGCTGGTCTTTCCCAAATACTTCATTTGCCTTAGAACAACTATAAGATCAGCCGATAGAGTAGCCCAATCGGAGCCAACAACAGCCAGTTGTCAGCAGAATGGGACAAACCAAAGTAGGAACTCTGGTTTTTGACTTACAAAAATCATAAGGCGAAGCCAGGCAGGCAGAGAAACAAGCGACGAGTGTGACATTTCCCTGGAGTACTAGTGGTGAAAATGACTCACGACTTCGTCAGAGAAAACAATGTCTATAAAAAGGGTTAAACAAATTGCTTAGGAAATGAACTTATCAAAAAGACAGCATCTGACACTGTGTCATACCAGACAACTGCACGAGTGATTTATTTGAGAAGGTCTTTTGTGTCAGATTGTAGTGGGAGAAGTAAAGTGCTAACTTAGATATTTTTCCTTCAAGAGAGAGAAGGGGGAAGAAGACAGGGAGGCATTGCGTTTCTTCAGAATAAAACACCTGAGAAAGCTTTAGTCCTTTTCTTCTCTCAGGGACTGTCTCTACGTATTTTCTCACAAGCGCTCTTGGGCTTTCTCCCTCGCAGCGATTGGCAGTGACCTATCTACTCTGTAGGTATAATTTAGATGGCTGATTCACTCAACCACACACCGGCTGGATCTGGGCTATGTGTCTCCTGCAGTAGCAAGTCCACATACGTTCCAGATAATTATACAAACAAATCACACGTCATAAGCAAAAACCAATAAAATAAAATAAAAAAGTCTAGACACAGAGAGTTGTATAATCCAAACGAAAGCCAAAAATTCAGAAACAATCAGCTTAAGACATCAGCATGTAATGCCTAAAGACAAGTGTCTACTGTTAAGTAATAAATCCAAGAAGGTTTACCAGGCTATGGTTATCTCCTGCCAAGAACAGTTCTGGTGTACTGAGAGACTCCCATGGGTAGCTCAAAACTAAAGGGGCTTAGGATTAATTCCTTAAAGGATATAGAAACAAGAAAGAGTATACACTGAAGGAAGGAATTTTTTCCAAATGTTTGTCAGTTTTCTGCATAGATTTTTTTGGGGCGGGGAGGGAACCTACATATATTAATACTACAGAACATTCACTTGTTCTTTTGTTGCAAACTGAGAAAGCCTTGAAAAATATTT